>VSMD01120994.1:0-32900 GCA_008750895.1 Mirza zaza | reverse complement strand
ACTTGTGCTGAGGCCCACAACGATGTAATGGGGAGATCTGGGAATGCAGAGGGAGCCTAACAGTGGTACATCGTAGTGGGAAGTGTCAGGAATGAGGCAGAGGTTACCCAGGGCAGCTACTTGGGAATTCAGTGAATAAACAGGTGGAAAGTGGCCAGGCGCGGTGGCTCAAGCCTGTAATCCTAGCTCTCTGGGAGGCCGAGGTGGGCGGATCGTTTGAGCTCAGGAGTTCGAGACCAGCCTGAGCAAGAGCGAGACCCCATCTCTACTAAAAATAGAAAGAAATTAATTGGCCAGCTAATATATATAGAAAAAATTAGCCGGGCACAGTGGCGCATGCCTGTAGTCCCAGCTACTCGGGAGGCTGAGGCAGTAGGATTGCTTGAGCCCAGGAGTTTGAGGTTGCTGTGAGCTAGGCTGACGCCATGGCACTCACTCTAGCCTGGGCAATAAAGCGAGACTCTGTCTCAAAAAAAAAAAAAAAAAAAAAACAGGTAGAAAGGCCCAGAAGTGGTAGATATCAAAAAGCACTGTTTTGTAAAAGTGAAGGAAATGCTGTGACAGGTGAGGGCAATGGCTCCTTTTGCAGTGGCCAGTAAGAAACTGGGAGAGCTCAAAACTTGAGATAAACCAGATGAGATCCAGAGAATTACAGAAAACATGGTTTCACAGAAGCATCATATTTTGAAGAAGCCCTTCAATTCAATAGCAATAGACCTTGGGCAAGAACACCCTCCCTTCCATAGGAACTCTCTATAAAGTTGTCTAGTCCAGGGAAGTTCAACTCACTTAAATGTGAAATACTAAAAAGCAATAAACACCAAATCTGTAGAGAAGTACTCTAAAAAAAAAGGAAAAAGAAAAATAGCAAGAATTGCCTTTATGCAAAAGCAGTTGAAAATTATATCCTAGTATTCTAACATGAATTAAATGACTTAATGAAGCTTAAAACTCTGAGGAAAACTATAAAGCATAAATTCAAAAATGCAAATGAGATAGCCAATTAATAGGATCAGGTGAAAGTGGACCTTTGGTAAAACTCAGGAAAGAAATTAAAGAAAAACATATGACCACTTTCAGAAATGAAGACTAATCTATAAGCAGTACAGAGAATATGTGAGGCTCATATAGCATAGGAATAAGATAAAACAGAAATAAAGAGATAAAAAGGATTAACCAGAAAATTATAGAGCAGGTAGGCAAAGGAAAGCCAACTTACACATAATTGGAGACTTTAAAGAAGAAAACCAAAATAATAAAACAGAACAAATATTTATAAATAAAATTCAAGAAAACTTAAGAAAGAGGATTTTATTTCACATATTGAATGGGAATACACTGTATTCAGGGAAAATTATCCCAGGCATTCAACTCTAAGACATACATTATTAGTGACCTTAAACTTAGAAGATAAAGAGATCTTTTTTAACAACTAGACAAAATTACCAAGTCACCTGTAAAACTAAAATGAAACTGGTATCAGATTTCTATATATCTGCTTTCAGTGCCAAGAAACAGTAGAACAACATCTAGAAGATATTTAAGAAAAGGCAGTGTGAGCCAAAGATTTTAAATCTAGCCAAACTGTCCTTCAAGTACAGACAGTTTTGGAGGAAATTACTAGAAAATGGAAAGTGAGCTAACCAAGAAGTAGTAGGAAAAACTTCATTCGAAGAATTAAAGATCTCAGCTCATTGACTTTCTCCCTGGATCAGGATGGATCATTAGCAGGCTGAACATATACTTTTACTAGCCTCCAGCTCAACATTCTGTGAAAGAATACATCAGTAATAGTGTCGGGGGAAAAAAATGCCATCAGGGAACCTCAAAAATTTGTGGGAATTTTCGTAAGGTAGAACACAAATAGGATCAGATCCAACCAGAAGAAGTCAGAGCCTATAATAAGACTGCAGCAAAAGCTGGGAAACAACTTGAGTCTCAAAATTATTATAGCTGGGACAAACATTAAATGATCATGTAGTGACTGAGTAGCAGAGCATTTTCTAGTTTGACTGAGTGATAATTGTCCACGGTTAAAATGTTGACTGTGGACACTGGGGCTGGTAAGATGGAGAAATACCCCCAAGGAGGATCAGAAAGCTGTTGTGTAATAATACTTCACAGCATCCTGTCTCACTTCTTTTAACCCAGTCCCTTGAAACAGGCTACAGTATATACAGTAGGCAGACAAATAGGGATTTTCAGATACAGAGAGGACTAGACCAAAAAAAAAAAAGAAAAATTCAAATATTTGGAAATAATTAATACCATGAGGGAGGGGTACTGAACTTAATAAATTAAGAGTTAATTAAAGAAAAATTAAAGAAAAACAACTAGAAGAGTAAACTGAAGAAAACTTTAAGTTAAAGTGGTATATTTACAGAAGTTCTAGAGAATATTCCATCCATGAAAAATAAATATCTAGAAAAATTATGAATTTTTGATTTGATGGTGAAATAAAATTCCTAGTAAAACGATTAAAAAGCAGAACAGACACACTCAATCTCTAAATTAGTAAATTAGCTGAAATTATGAGAGAAAAGTTAAATGGAGAAAACGGTCCTGAAATTTCAATATCTACCTAATAGGAGTTCTAGAAAGAGAGAGTGGAAGCAAAAAAATACTCAAGGTAAAAATGAAGAAAATTCCCAGAGTTGAAGATGCGTTTTTCAGATTGAAAAGAATCATTAGGTGTAGATCAGGATGCAAGACAATAAAAACCTCCCTACCTAGATACTTTTGATGAATTTTTCAGAACCAAGGATTAAGAAAAAAATCCTAAATGCTACCACTGAGAGAAAACGGATTACCCTAGTAGGTAAATAAGAATCAGATTGTGAGGAGAAATTTATTTTGAACCTTTGCCAATCCTGCAATAGGGTAAGATAAAGGCATTTTCACATTAAAAAAATTTTTCCCCAGGAAAGTAAGTATTATCTACTATTTATTTAATATTAGAAATTAAATAAACTAACAGTAGATGAATAGTCTTCCAACGTTTGGCTTTAAAAATTTCTCAGAGTCTTTGATGGAAAAGACATTATTACACAGAGTTTAATAAGCAGTAGCTTTTCAGAAACATTTTTCAGAGATTAAAAATCACAAAATATAATTCAAACAAGTAGAGACCAAAAATTAAAAGGAAACCATAAACTGATAAATAGCATTGTTTCCTAGAGTGATTTAAAGTATTGTTAGATAATTGACCCTCATTGAAACCACATATCTAGGGAAGAACCAAGCTTAGGAATAGGTAGCCAGAGGAATAAAATTGTCTCTGTTTTGTGTCCTATTTGTTAAAATATGTGAAAGAATTACCATACTAACACAGTATATGACTCCTTTCTTGAATTGGTTTGGACTGCTATACTCGGAAGAACTGCCAAGATAAAGATGTTTGTACTTCAGCCCTGCTAACAAATGAGAATAAGCCACATCAAAATTGAGCTTAAATATCCACAAAAGGAAATAGAAACTCCCTTTGTAGCCATATGGAGTAGAACCATAGGGGTTTGGTAAGAGAGATTGGCCATTAGTATGAATCTGTGAATTAATTAAAATGGAAAATAGACTCATTTAATATGGTTCCCTTAGGATTTTCAGCACGATCCCCAAGTATTTGGAGACATTTGAGTCATAAGTACTTAAGATAGGGTCATGTGATCTAGCTTCAGCACACCCCTAGACAGAGATACAATAGTTGAATGGGCCATACTGAGGTGTCTTTAGCAATGGATGTGTTGTTTTTAATATTATGCTCATTTAAGATTAAAGAGTAGGAACACTCTGGAGTGCCAGGGACATGAAACTTTGACATCTTAATTCTTCTACCAATTCCTCAAATTTCATTCTTAGGGAATAGTAGATTTTTGTCTTAATTTATGGAAGTCTATGAGAAACCTGGGAAATGGCAAATAAGGTGCATCTTTTTAGTGGTAGGTAAAAGATTAGGAGATGTTAGAGTTTTTTTCTTTTTAATAGTAACACTTTTTAAAGTAACCTTTAGAATTATTAAAAAATATAAAAATAGGTAAATAGCAGAAGTAATTTAGTAGGAGATAATTGAACATATATGATGGCTAGTTTTAGCAAAAAATAGGTGTTTTGTGTATACGATTTAGTCTTTAAATATAAATGCCACTTGTGTTCAACATCTAATTTCCAACTTGTATTTATATATTCTTTGAAACAGAATTTGATTCTTATTATCTTGTGACAAATGGCTCCTTTCTTGCATATTTTTATGAAAAGCTATAAGAAAAGCTATAATCTCAGTTGAAAAAATGTAAGAAGCAAGCTTGGCATTTGAACATGAATTGCATAGCTTAATTCAAAGAAAATTAAATTTATAGTGTTGTGTTAAAAGGAGGAAAAATTCTTTACACCGTAAGTCTGGAGACTGTTCCACACGTCTTTTTGTTTGTGTGTTTTACTATTTTGTAACATAGTAATTTGAAAAATTTTGTAAAAATAAATGCAAAGAGATGAATTTAGTTAGTTGCATCAATCTTATTTGCCTATCTGCTTTCTTATTAAATGGTAGCAATATTAATTGGATGCTTCCCTAAAATAGAAGGGAGGGAGTTTTTATAAGTAGGATGAAAAGGAAGTTATGATGACGGTTCACATACAGAGTATGATCAATATTCACTGTTAAGTGTCAATCAACATTTCACGTATCACTGGTTGATTTCGGTAAAAATTATGCAGTTTCAAGAAAGCAGAAAGCTCTTTAACCCAGCATGTTTTACTGTCATTGGGAAATATGGAAACCTGAAAAGGTATTTAAAAATTCATCTGAGTCTCTGCCAGGCAGTGAACAGAATTGCGATATGTACATATGAGAGTCAGGGGTGGGATTTAGTGTTATTAAGTACAAAGTTCTGGGTTTTTTTGTTTTTTTTTTTTTTTTTTGAGATTGTAAAACTGCACATGTTGGTTTCATTTTAATACATATAATAGGAACAAACTAAAACTATTCAATCTGTTGCCTTGTTCTGATAGATGTGTATGGACTCAGAAAAACATATGATCTACACGTTTGGTGGTAGAATTTTGACATGTAATGGCAGTGTAGATGACAGCAGAGCCAGTGAACCACAATTCAGTGGGTTGTTTGCTTTCAACTGTCAATGTCAAACCTGGAAACTTCTTCGAGAGGACTCCTGTAATGCTGGGCCTGAAGACATCCAGTCTCGGATAGGACACTGCATGCTATTCCACTCAGTAAGAATATTCTATACATTGCATTATGTTACTTTGTCATGTATATCTCTGTAGGAGAAGAAGTGGTGAAATCTTATGGTTCAGGAAGAGATCAAAACTTTTTCTTAGAAATAAATGGTTGGTATAGCAATGACAGAGAAAAACAAAACTTCCTTTAACAGTGAACTATTTGCTGATTTTGAGACTCTTCACGTCAATCTAGTAATTCTTAAATAGGTATTACCTGAATACCAATCTAGACAATCTTATAACTAGTTTTACTGCTTATCTAGGTATTACAGCTATGTCCCTTTCTTATGCCTTTTTACTTAGTGACTTCTCTTAGCAATTATTAATAGAAGAACAGTTTCTTTATCTCTTTGTATTTTCCCTTCTGCTATTTTCTATTTAGCAAGAATTAAGAATTGATTTTATAGAATTAGAATTAAAATTTATCAACAGTTACAAAACCAACATGTTTTTCTCTACAAAATAGAATATAATTAATAATAAATTTCTGTGTACTCATTTGTCAGTTTTAATAGTTATCAATGATTTGCTGTTCATTTTTCACACATCTACCCCCCTATAATTTCATTCCTAGATGTTTCCTTGGTTTTTAAGTTCACTGTTAAATTTTATTGTTCTGGAATATTTTAAAGCAAATTCTAGATATTGCATTATTATACCTGTAAATACTATCATGTATAATTCTAACAGATGTAAGGACTTTTTAAAAACATAATTTTAATACCATTATCATACCTAACCAAAATAAAAGCAATTTCTTAATATAATTTAATACTTGGTCTGCATTTATTTTTTTTAATATGCTAAAAAATACCATTTCACAGTTGGTTTGTTTAAGTCAGGATTCAGGAAAGATATGTTGAATTTGGTTGTTATGTCTCTTAAATTTCTTTTAATTTATAACAGTACTCCCCCCTCCTATTTCCCCCCTTCACTACTTACTTATTTGTTTATTTTTAAGCAGTGAGTCATTTGTGCTCTCCCACATTTTCAATTTTGCTGATTTTATCCTCGTACTGTCATTTAGTGTGTTCTTCTATTCTTCATATTTCCTATAAATTGGTAGTTACATCCAGAGGTTTTATTTTAGGTTTACTATCCTTTTGGGGAATGCCAGACTTCTTCTCTTTAACTATTTGGTTATCCCGAAATGTAAACCATACAGAATAGGCAGTATGAATGTTTGATTCTTTTCTTTTATTGATGTTCATATTAATGAAGGCTCCAAAGTTAACCAGTGAGATCTTTTGAAGTATTATTATAAACTCACAGATTTTGACATTATTTGATGTGTTTAAATCCAATGCTGTCATTATTCATTTTGATGCTTAAATTTTTCTCTATCTTTGGCCAGTAGGAGCCCCTCTCTGTATATATGTCTTCTTTAGTAAGAGAAAAATTAAGTCATGAGTTCATACTGATATATCCAATTCAAATTAAAGATTTTTTATCTTTTCATTAATGTCTTCTATTAATATTTTATGTTTGTATATTTTTGAGGTTAAAATCCTACTTTATAACACTATTATTTGCTTTGTGTATAATAGTTTTCACAATAACAAAGCTAACAAAGTCACTGAGTGCTATTTAAAATTGCTTTCTGATTATTTTTCTGTTTAGCATTTAGCCCACTGGGGATGAGTAGTCAAAAAGCATGTATTAAAATCACTAGAAATACTGCTTCTGTGTGTGGTCATATCTCTATATACAGATAGGTTTACTTGGTTCCCCTCCTCCTCTCAAATTTCAGAGATTTTTTTTTCTTTTGAGTTAATTTTGTTTTCTAATGCAATAAAAACATATACATGATTCTAAAGTCAAAGCATAAAGTTTTTTTGGAGAGGTCTGGTTTTTATCCCTGTCTTGCTGCTCTGTCCATAGGTAATTATCTTTTATTGGGTTTGAGTTTATCCTTCCTTTTGTTTATCTTTTTGGAAAAAGAAGTGACCGATCTCTCTTTCTCTCTCTCTCTTTTCTCTCTGTCATACATAGATATCCCTTTTTCTCCTTTTCTACACAAAAAACAGCAGCAACCTGTATACATTATTCTATACCTTTTTTCATTAACAGGATATCCTAGAGATCACCTCTTAGCAGCATATAGAGAACTTTCTCTTTCCTTTTAATTCCAGCATAGTACTCCATTGCATGGGATCCATAGTAAAATTACATTAGTAAAGGTTTAAATTTTAAAGACTCATTCTGAATTCTTCATGGAAGTGACAAGTTTCTCCTTCTTTGTTCTTTTTGTTTCTTCTTTTTCAGAAAAATCGTTGCTTATATGTATTTGGTGGCCAGCGATCAAAGACCTATTTGAATGATTTCTTTAGTTATGATGTGGACTCTGATCATGTAGACATAATATCAGATGGCACCAAGAAAGACTCTGGGATGGGTAAGGGCATTTAGTGATTTCTTCTCATATGTCTTAACTACTTTAGGTAAAAAACTATAGCCCATTTTCTTTTCTTTCTAACCATGTTTTACCCTTCTTCCATTTCTTTAATTGAAGTAATTCTGAGTAAGAGGAAGAAAATTCTATCAGCTTATTCAGTTCTGTTTCGAAATATGTGAATTATTGCTATTACCTTCAAGCAGAAAGACCATATGTGAATTTCTAAAGGAATTGTTTATGTGTATGTGCTTGCTGAAGGTGGGAGGGCAGGCTTTACAAGAATTAATATCTTAAAAACAGTTTTGTTCTATATTTACTAATCCTTCCCATCTTCTGTTTTCATTATAGTGACCGATATATTAGGTACTAACATATTAGGGTATGTCTTTGTTCTAAGGGGGAACTTTGTGTGGTTGGTAATACCTTGTAAGTTTACAAGTTCAGCATCTAAGAAGTTATTCTCCTCGTCATAGGGTGACTGGTTTGCATAGTGCCCTGGCATGGTTATTAATAGTGCCCCATCCATTCTCAGAAGTATCTTGTTTCAGTACGTATAGTTACCCTTCATAGTAGTTGCTTTGCCTGTGGTTGCGATACATAGAAGAGTGGCCTTGATTAAGGTTCAATGTTTTAAAATGCTAATTCGAGCAGTAGGGTGAGAAATTAGATCAGCTTGCTTCTCCTTTTAGTGCTTATTTATAAAACAGATCTTTTTATTGTTGGCTCTTTCGCAAAATGAAGATAAAAACACCTGTCTCATAGATAATATTTCTGGGTGTTGTATTGATTAATACAAGCTTCTTCTAAAATAAATAAGCAAAAACAACAAAAAAGATGTTTTCTATTAAAATAGTTCATATTTAAGAAGAAAAACTTTAAAAAAATACAGTTAGCATTGTAGTGAAAAACAGCATGTGAAGTAATTTGACCCTCAGGACTCTGCTCTTATTCTTCCTAGTAGGCAGGAGGCTAGAGGTTTATTCTCTGGGAGAAACAGAATGATAGAGGCTCTATGGAGGCAGAGAGAACAGGGTAGAAAATAGGAGTGCTAAATCTGTATACTGCGTAGTGGGACTTATATCCAATACCCTGCTCCTGTGATGCCAGGCATGTGTCTCTTGGCAGAAGATTGGAATCACCTTCTCTGGAGAAAATGTGTGGCCCCAGAGAAAAGATCTCCAGATACTGATGTTATAGACAACCCCTTCCCAATAGAATGGCTGATCTTGCTGCCTTGTCCCCAGTACAACGACTCAGTCCCTTAAGTGCTGCCTACCATATACACACAGTTTTTAATTAATTTTTATTTCTTTACTCTTAATGAACAATCAGTTCAACGTTTTTCTGTGTTATGGCCTTCACAATGAAAGAGAGAAACTACAACAAAACCAACCTGAAAACAAATAGGAAGTAATGTACTAAATACAAGTAAATAATAATAATCAAGATTGCCTTTCTTAGAGAAAAAAGATACTGTGCCCTTTAAATCAGCAGTCCCCAACCTTTTTAGCGCCAGGGACTGGTTTTATGGTGGGGAGAGGGAACAGAGCTCAGAAAGTGATACAATGGAAAGTGGCTGTAAATACAGATGAAGCTTCACTCCCCTCTCAGCCACTCCTCTCCTGCTATGCAGCTGGTTCCTAAAAAAAACTTGGCCAGTCCCAATTTTCTGTGAGGGTTGGGGTGAAGGGAAGTAGGCAGAGCTCAGGCAGAGATGTGGTGATGCATGGACCAGTTCCTAATAGGCCACAGATGGTACCGGTACTGGTACAGGTACTGTCTGATGCCTGGGGGTTGGGGACCACAGCTTTAAATGATAACAGGATGCAATGAAAGATCAGAGACTAAGAACAAGCTTTTGGGAAATAAATTTTGTTAGAATATAAAAAGTAGGCCGGGCGCGGTGGCTCACGCCTGTAATCCTAGCTCTCTGGGAGGCCGAGGTGGGCGGATCGTTTGAGCTCTGGAGTTCGAGACCAGCCTGAGCAAGAGCAAGACCTCATCTCTACTATAAACAGAAAGAAATTAATTGGCCAACTAATATATATATAGAAAAAAAAATTAGCCGGGCATGGTGGCGCATGCCTGTAGTCCCAGTTGCTTGGGAGGCTGAGGCAGCAGGATTGCTTGAGCCCAGGAGTTTGAGGTTGCTGTGAGCTAGGCTGATGCCACGGCACTCACTCTAGCCTGGGCAATAAAGTGAGACTCTGTCTCAAAAAAAAAAAAAAATATATAAAAAAGTAAAAGAATTGTAAAATCAGTAAAAGGAAATCTCCTAAAAAGTAGACAAAGAGATAGAGATGGAAATTGGAGAAAATAAGGATCTTAAAAAAAAAAATCAATCCAGGAAGTCCAATATCGAACTAATAAGAGTTTCTCCCAATAATAGAGAACAAAGAAAATGGAGGAGACAAGACTGTAAAATAAATACCAGAAAATTTCCCAAAATTGAAAAGCGCTGATCTCCAGATTATAAATGGCCCCCTAAAGAAGTCACTACAATGAACGTTTTAAATAAACAAACAAATCGTCTCGCCCTGAAGGTGCATCATTATACATTATACAATTTCACATGTCAGACATAAAGAAACTATTCTAGAGCAAAACAAGGTCACATTCAAAGCAACAGGACTTAGAATGATATAAAAATTCTCAGCAACATTAGAAGCTATAAGATAAGGAGGAACAGGGTCTTAAAAATTCAGAGGGAATACTATCATCAACCTGGAATTCTATTCCTAGCCAAAACAATGAAACAAGGGAAGAAATATTACTTTCAGATATGCAAGGTTTATCAGTGGGGCTTGTTGGCCTCCAAGTAACAGAAAATCCAATTAAGCAATGGCTTAAACAAACACAGAATTCTTTTACTCACAGAACAAGAAACACAGGGGTAAACAATCTGGGACTGATGTAGTGATTCAGCAGTGTCATCAAGGCCTTTGGGTTCTTTATTATCTTTCTGTTGCTCTGTGTTTAACCTGAGGATATAGCCTCATGGGGGCAAGTTATCTGAAGTATGTCAAACATCATGCCTTCATTCTGTATAGGTAAAAAGGAAGGAATGCAAAACTTGCCTAGAAGCCTCCCCATGGGCTTCTACTTGCATTTCATTGACTAGAACTGTAAAACCTGGCTTCAAGATAGTCTTAAAAAGCAAATATTCAGCTTTTCCAGTCTTTATGTAGTGCATGGGGAAAGGGATTTGGAAATGGCTGTTAAATCATGTAATCAGTAGTGTCTGCTGCACCAGATTTTAAAAATGATAGACCTTTAATGCACTCTTTCTTAGGAATTACTACACCATATACTCTAAGAAAAAGGAGTAAGAGTAACAAAAAAGGAAACATAGGAGCTAGGAAAAAGAGAATCTAACACAAAAGAGCAATAAAGAGTTATCCCAGATGACACCTGCACAACAAACCTAATGAGCCTTCAGTTCACATTGGAGCAGGAAGACATGGGAAGTAGGCCTTTCTTCCTCACCTAAGATGAGGTTTCCAGATAAGAGTAGAATCAGTAGCTATGTTTCAACATTTGAAATAAAAATTGTTGGTAGGTAAATAGCATCTGATATAAAAGATGAAGGATAGGAACATAATAGGAAAAGCAAAAATTTTTATAAGAAGGGAAGCATTATCACAGGAAATTTCTTGGCTCTACAGTGGATAGTATTTCCCTAATCATAAAATTGCAAAACTAGGCCGAGTATGGTTGCTCACATCTGTAATCCCAGCACTTTGGGAGGCCAGGGTAGGAGGATCGCTGAGGCCAGGAGTTGATGCAAGCCTGGGCAACATAGTAAGACCCTATCTCTACAAAAAAACAGAACCATTAGCTGAGCGTGATGGTGTGCACCTGTAGTCTCAGTTACTCAGGAAGCTGAGGCAGGAGGATCGCTTGAGCCCAGGAGTTTGAGCTTGTTGTGAGCTATGATGACACCAGTGCACTCTAGCCCAGGCAAGAAAGTGAGACCCTGTCTCAAAAACAAAAATGAAAAAACACCCCGCAATCAATTTAACCAAAAATTGAGGTGAAATTTAGTGGGAGGATCTTCCTCTACTATAATAGGATGTCAGTAGGTAATTTCTAAAATAGCAGTGTCAAGGTCAAGTTCATGTCTTGTTCTTGGTTCCAGTGCTGAAGAACAGTTACTGGTCCCAAGTCGACAGTATGAATGAGCAAGCCAAACAGGAATAAGTAAGCCAAACAGCAAGATTTATTAAAGCACAGTACCTTCCAGAGTGGGAACAGGTCTATCTCTGTGAGTGGAGAAGACCCTGGGTTTTTAACACATTTCTACTTTTATGTCTACATCTTATGGTATATGCTAAATGGTGGGTGGAATATTCATTTTGATTGTGAGGGGAAGAAGAGGGGTGGAGATTTCCTAGAACCGGCGACCCTCCCTTAACTTGACCTCATTGGATAACAAACTGTAATGGCGCTGGTGGGTGTGATTTGTACTGTGTTCAAGATGGTAGTTCACCTAAGGTCGCTTCCAGCTCCTCTGTGCGCATGCCCCAAGGTGTTTGTTTCTGTGGTTGGCCCATCTCTTCGGTCTGTGGTTTTCTTACCCTCTTCTAATTGGTCAGCAACGGTATCTCTACCGAATCTCCCTTGCCTGGCCTCCACACCTGTTTCCCCTTCCTCCTGGTCCCTACGTAACAGCAGCTTAAATAAATGAATTAGAACTATGGCTAATAACATTACTTGGCCCATGTAAAATTGTCTGTTTTGTTTACTCATTTATTTTCTGTTACCATAGGATACTGGAGAGGTATATGATTTAATCTTTGACTTCCTCTGGCTTTTAAGAGTTGTTCTAACTTCCCATTAAAATAATTAGGAGGAGAGAGTTAATACATCCCTTACAATCCTAATGTAGGTCTCCCTGAAAAAGGTAGTGAAGATAGTAATTGATAAAATAAATAGGTGTTGAAAACTACAAAGTGTTGGCTCAGTGCTGGACTAAGGATATAGCAGAACAAGCTGATCAAAGTCTCTCAAAGTGCTTATAGTCCAGCTAGTAAGCTACTGTAATATTCTGGTGGATAATAATAGATACTCTTTACTTAGACCCTACGATATGCACATATACCAGAATATCTTTAATTGATAGTATTATTCTCATTTACAATATGAGAAAAATTGACATCAGTGAAGTTAAGGTAATATGAATTCAGCATTACACAACTAGAAAGTGGTAGAGCTAGGATTTAGAAGTTTGAACACGGAGATGTTTTTTCTACCATTCTGAATTACTTTCCAAGTTTAAAAGAAAAAAGTGACAAAGAGTGATAATGCCAAAGAACTAGTAAAAACAATTCAATATAATAACTTTAATGACTGTCATTTGAACATTTACAAAATTGATTATTATAATGCTTCAGTCATGGTTATGCTAGCTTAAAGAAGTGTGGTAATTGTTCTTTTTGTTAAATTTTGTTGTGATTATAAAAGTAATATACTGATTGTAGGGAATTTGAAAAAATTCAGAATGAGGCAAAATAGAACATGTATCAAACCATCCAGAGATTATTGGTTGACATTTTTATGTATTTCTTTCTAGTCTTTCTAAAACTTATTTATTGTATGAAATTTGACACAATTTTATATTCTATTTTAAATTTTACATTAAATTATGGTGATTTTTTTTCATTATTATGGTTTTATTACCATGAATCAGAGCTATTAGTAGAAAAGACAGGTGGATTCATTCCCTGATTACTTCTATAATCAATTTTTATAAAATCAGAATTATCATTTTACTGTGCATTGTTCAATTTTCACTTGATTTATAGTGAATTTTCTCACAATGCAAACATGTTTACTTATTAATTTAATATTTGTTGACCACCTACTAGCATCTGAGTTTGTTTTTCTCCTCTCCCTCCCCACATAGTTCATAATCTTCTATATGCCACGTGTTGTTTTAGGTACTTGGGATTTAGCTGTGGACCTGGGTGATAAGATTCCTTCACTGACAGAGCTTACATTTCATTGGAGAGACCTGCAGTTGTCTTCTAAGTGTTGTGAAGAAAATAAATTGGATGCTGTAGTATTGAGTAACATTAGTCCCATTTAGTTAGAGTAGGTTAGGAAACCATCTCTGAGGAGGTAATCTTGATATTTAAGATGAGGGCCAAGCACGGTGGCTCGTGCCTGTAATCTTAGCACTCTGGGAGGCCGAGGTAGGAGTATCACTTGAGCTCAGGAGTTTGAGACCAGCCTGAGCAAGAGGAAGACCCTGTCTCTACTAAAAATAGAAAAGTTAGCTGGGCATTGTGGCATGTGCCTGTAGTCCCAGCTACTCAAGAGGCTGAGGCAGAAGGATCCCTTGAGCCCAGGTTGCAGTGAACTATAATAACTATACAACACTCTATTGTGACAGATTGAGACTCAATCTCAAAAAAAAAAAAAAAGCAAATTTAAGATGAGAAGTAGAGAATTGAGAAGAACCACATGAAGAAGTGAGAGAAGAGCAAATACAAAGTTCTTGAAGTGGGAAAAGAACTTAGTGTGTTCTAGAAATAGATGAAACTGGTGCACATTGAGAGTGGGGAAAGTTGGTATGAAGTGAGGTTAGAGATGAGATAAGGGTCTGGTTATTCAGTGCCCTGTCCAAATGAAGAAGTTTGGGGTTTTTTTCTAAATAAAATAGGAGGTTATTAAAAGGTTTATTATCAGTGTCTTGGTCTGATTTAAGTTTTAAAAATACCACTCTTTTCTAGGTGTACATTTTCCAAGTGGTTAATTTTAACAGTATTCCTATGAGATACATTGTTCAAAGGCTTTATGTAAATGGGTATTTTATTGAAGATTTTTATGACAGAGTTGAACATCTGGTTAGAACTACTTGGAAAATTTTCTTACCTAAAACTGTTGCAGTTATACTTTGAATTTAGGAACCTCAATGGCTCTGTTAGCAAATCATAGCAAAACTGAAATTATTTTCTTTTTTTTTTTTCTGTTTTTCTTTCTTTTTTCACCAATCTCTTCCCCTCTTCCTTATAGATAGCATACTTTTTCCTGCCTTTGAGTTTTTGCCTATGCTATTCCCCCTTTCTGAATCACTCTTTTCTCCTGCCTCCAAAATCTAGCTAACTTGTGTTGCAGACCTCTCAGACCTTGGCGTGTAGATCATTGTCTCCCAAAATGCTTCTCTTAACTCCTCAAGCCCAGGTTAGGAATTGAAGCATATGGCTCTAGCCTTAATTGTTAACACAGTTCTAGGTATGCTAATCTGGTAATATAATCTTGACTGTGCTTTCAAAACCTGTGAAAAGCTCAGCTGAAATATATAGATTTTATTCAGGATTTCTTAAAGAGCAGTCAGTCTTTTCAGTACTCTAGATCTCCTAAAAATGTCAGAATTGCTTTTACTTCACTTCAAAAAAGTACATTTACTTTTTTGATTATTATTTATTTTGTAAGCCACGAAAAGTCTTTTTAAGAAGGCAGGATACTATTTAAATTTCTACATTATTAAATATTCTGAAAAGATACCAATTTTATCTATTATGTAGATGCTCTGTAGCTTATTTAAACATTGTATTGTTTATTAACAGCTCTTGTACAGTTTTTTTGCTATAGTAAATTACAGTAATCTGAGGTGGACTTAACATATAATTATTGTGTTTATCTGTGATTCAGTAATGTGGGTTATTTGATTAAAAACTGCTCTTACAATGTGAGTTTCACATTGGATTGTTTAAAATCATAGAAGAAATTTGTTTCAACTGTTGAGATCACCAATTAGAGATGGTATGGCTAATAGTAAAATTGCTGCTTCTTGTTATAATTTTGTATTCTGTTAGATACTATGAAATCTTAAATTGTTGCTCTTTATAATTATCTAAATGTACCAACTTAGATTTAACATCTGAAGAAACTTTAATTCTTTTTTTTTCCTATAAAGTGTAACAACCTTATGCTCCCCTCAGAAGGAAATTATAATTTAAATCAATGGATTGGCAGGTGCTTAGAAAGAAGGGATTTATTAGTATTGTGTCTAACACATACACAATTACGTCAAAATTCACCATATCTAAAATTTGAGTTTATTTCTGGATAACTTTTGGCAATAAGACTGTGAACACAAGGAGTTTAGCAGATTCCCCATATGTAAGCTCTGTATGTAACACTAATTGAAACTTTGTTTAGAAGATGGTCTTTCACACCACTAGAGCTTTATAGTTTGCTGTAGAAACTCAGTCTGTTATAATAGGAGTACTTTTTCATTTCTGTATTCATTCATGTTAAGAAACATATATTGAGGCCTGGCGCTGTGGCTCACGCCTGTAATCCTAGCTCTCTGGGAGGCTGAGGCGGGCGGATTACTTGAGGTCAGGAGTTCAAAACCAGCCTGAGCAAGAGCGAGACCCTGTCTCTACTATAAATAGAAAGAAATTAATTGGCCAACTAAAAATATATATACAAAAAATTAGCTAGGCATGGGTGGCGCATGCCTGTAGTCCCAGCTATTCAGGAGGCTAAGGCAGTAGGATCACTTGAGCCCGGGAGATTGAGGTTGCTGTGAGCTAGGCTGACGCCATGGCACTCACTCTAGCCTGGGCAACAAAGTGAGACTCTGTCTCAAAAAAAAAAAAGAAACATATATTGAGCCTTCAGCATCTGCCAAATGCTAAGTCAAGTATGAGCGATACTAAACTCTTACAACCTGATCCCTGTGCTATAGTAATGTGTTCACTTGTTTTTTTCCCTTAAATTCTGTCGACTCTATTTTCCCATATCTGCCATTGTTTATTCCATTCTGCTCTAACCATTGTAACAGATTGGTGTAATTGAAAGAATAGTGAATTGAGAATCAAGAAGACTTGGTCTCTCTTCATCTGGGTCTGCCACTCATCCCTCTGCAGTTTTGGCAAAATTATATAACTTCTCTGGATCTACTTATTCATCTGAAAATGAGGGGATTGGTTCAGTTGATCTTAAGGCCTTATGTAGCGCCAAAATTTTGACAATTTAATTCCATTCCCTTCTGTTATCAGGCTGTGAAACTGACATAGGAGGGCTATGTGAGTTATGTCTACAAGATCTTATTTATCTATAAATACATTTTCATGAAAACCTTAAAAACCATAATATTACTGATTTTTATTTTGTCCCTGGGAATATGCTTATTGACATTAAAACAATCAATGTAATAGTAAGTTCTTATGTTTTTGACCCCTTCAGACTTTTACCAGTTAACTGAGTAAGGCCAAAATAGCAATAGAGAGACTTTAATGATTTGCTGTTATTAACATAGATTACTGAACTAGGAAATGGTAGTGCTTATTTTTCATGTAACTAGACTTCATTGCTTTCAGTTTACTGTCTTTTGTATTTGGTGTGCCATTATTCTGATAAAAACAGAGTATCTTTTCCCTCTCAAAATTATTAATAATAATAACAACTTTCCCTAATTTCCCCCCGTTTGTCCTCCCAAGGGTGTTTTTGCTACTTACAAGCTTATAAAAATATTTCATATTTTTAGTACAAAATTTAGTTTGATGGTAAATGCGAATTAAAATTCCACTGTGAATATGTAAGAATATTAAAGACAATTTTGAAAATGAAAGGTAATGAAGAAGTACTAGCTCTACCAGATACTTATAAAGGTACAATTTGGTACAGATTAGTAGAATAGAATAGAACAGATAGTATGAAAATAACCCCAAATACATATGAGAATTTACTGTATTTGGTAAAGTTGGTATTTACAATAAGAGAGGGAAAATGGGTCATACAAGAAATGACATTGATACATCACTTAAGAGTTGGCATTAAAAATAAGGAAAATTTAGATCCCTGCTTGACTTCTATGTATCAAAGAAAATTTTAGGTGAACTTAAGTTTTATACTTAAGAAATAAAATTATAATTCTAATTTTTTTTAGTTATCTAGGAGTGGGAGAAGACCTTTCCAAACATATCACACAACCCAGAATGTTAAAGAAAGCTCCCTCTAGCTGGTAGTTGACATTCATTGATTCTTTCAACAAATTGTTGAATAATTATTACATGCCAGGCAGTGGGAACAAAATAGTGAATGAAACAACCTCTGCCCTTGTGGAGCTTACGTTATAGAGCAAGGAGAAGGCAATGATCAATTGTTGTTTAACAAAAAAGTATGTAATATGTTAGAAGTATTGCAGACATGTAGAACAAAATAAGGATATATTAATCTTTTAAAGAATAAGTACTAATCTGCTATCTAATGTAAATATTTTCATTTAATTTTTTTCTTCAACTTATAGTTCCAATGACAGGATTTACACAGAGAGCAACTATTGATCCAGAACTGAATGAAATACATGTTTTATCTGGACTCAGCAAAGACAAGGAAAAGAGGGAAGAGAATGTCAGAAATTCATTCTGGATTTATGACATTGTGAGGAATAGTTGGTAAGGAACTCTTGGCTGTGCTGCAATCCCAATGTAACACTTACTTGAGATTGTTGGTTTATTCAGAAGAAGAGGGAATTGAGAGGCTTATGTTAATTTGTGACATACTTTTAAAGGTCAGTATTGAAAAAAATATTGATATCTTTGTATACAATGATGTTCAGTGAAAGAATATTACCTGTATGTTTTTCAGTTAGTAGACAATTTCTGGTCTAGCAGTCAGAAGACTTATATTTTACTCTAGGTTCTGCTGCCAAGTAGGTCTGTGAACTTTAGAACAGTGCTTTTTTAGTGCCCTCAGGTCTTAGTTTTTAGATGATAAAATGAAGATGTTTGACTAAAGCAGGGAGGAGACATTATTATTTAGCATTTCCAAACCGGGATGCTTTTGTCATAGAGCTCTTACAGAACTGGTACCACACCTTTTGCTTTGGGAAAACGTGGATTCAGCTCTAACATTAGATCCAGCTCTAACATTCTGTGATTTCCCCAAAGTTACTATTACGATGGAGACTAGTACTTTGCAACTAAGGAATTTATTATTTTCTAACTAGGACATCTATTTACAATCAAAGTGAAAGCAATGTACAGTGAGTCTTTTTATTGTGAATAAGTAGACAAGATAGCATCTCTTTCAACCTTTAGTTTGAGTCTTAATGTAATCTGTTTGTATTTGATAACTGAAGGTAAGTTGGTAAGTGAGCTGTATTTGATGGACATTAAACGAACTTCAGAACTCAGTTCTAACAAATTCAAATTATTTTATGAGTGACCAAAGCTTTAAAATTTGA
Source organism: Mirza zaza (assembly GCA_008750895.1). Taxonomy (NCBI): domain Eukaryota; kingdom Metazoa; phylum Chordata; class Mammalia; order Primates; family Cheirogaleidae; genus Mirza; species Mirza zaza. The sequence goes on along the minus strand of VSMD01120994.1, from coordinate 14,067 downwards.
TGTGATCAAATTAATAATTTTTTTCTATTGGTAATCAGACATACAATTAATTTGCTTGCTGTGGTTGTATTAACATTATATTTGCTGCTAATTTTCTAGGATAAAATGCCTTAAAAGCAATGTCTTGCAGGTCTTGTGTCTATAAGAATGATCAAGCTGCAAAGGATAATCCAAGTAAAAGTCTTCAGGAGGAAGAACCATGTCCAAGATTTGCCCATCAACTTGTATATGATGAGCTACACAAGGTATTCTAGCTATACTGACCTGTAAACTTTCCATGGCCCACAAACGAAAAGAATCCCCGAGTATACCTTTCTGATTGTTTTTAAGTAGATTTGAATAAAAAGTTATAATACATAGCAGACATTCAATAGCATATGTAGCAAATACTCAATATCACTTCTCACTAAAATTCCTTAAGAGAATAAACATTTTTGCGTAGTCTAATTCTTGGCACTTTTTCCTTTTCCAAAATCGTTAGTGGCTGCTGCTTGGCTGCATAGATCCATACATAGCATGGCTTATTATCTGTACAATGTGTAGCTTTTAGTATTTTGTACCTTGTTCTGTGATATGAAAAGGACCAGATAGATATATAATTTCCTGGTTTTAGATTTTCTCATTGGGTAGGAAGTCTTTTTTTTTTTCTTATAGATGACAACTCTTTTCTATTAGCCTTGTGAAAATGGCCTTGCATTCTGCAGTTTTAATATCACTAAGTATTCAGAGTAATTTCTTTAACTATTTCTCCCTTAAACTTAACATGTACTTTAGTGATTAGACTCAGATTATATAGTAAGTTACTGACAGAGCCTAATTGTTATTGTTTAGGCCATGGATGATTTTTTAACCCTTTGCACTTAGATGGAGTGTGACTTGACACAGCAAAAATTATAGAGATTAAAATTACTCTTTGAGGCCGGGCGCGGTGGCTCAAGCCTGTAATCCTAGCTCTCTGGGAGGCCGAGGTGGGCGGATCATTTGAGCTCAGGAGTTCGAGACTAGCCTGAGCAAGAGCGAGACCCCATCTCTACTATAAATAGAAAGAAATTAATTGGCCAACTAATATATATAGAAAAAATTAGCCGGGCATGGTGGCGCATGCCTGTAGTCCCAGCTACTTGGGAGGCTGAGGCAGCAGGATTACTTGAGCCCAGGAGATTGAGATTGCTGTGAGCTAGGCTGACGCCACGGCACTCACTCTAGCCTGAGCAATAAAGTGAGACTCTGTCTCAAAAAAAAAAATTACTCTTTGAATGTATCAATAATTTGAAATATAAAAAAATCCAAATAAATAAGTTTGTATGAAAAGAAACTCCAGTTTTTTATTCTACTGCTGTTCTTTGTAAAATCTGGGGTATTTAAAAAATTAGATCCCGAGTAGAATAAAGAAATCGAGAAAAAAGCAAGCGAGTGCAAAGGGTTAAATTCTGTGCTGTGGTTTGAGACCTCTATGTAAAAGATACTGTAGGAGTGAATAAAAGCCCTTTCTATTGTAGTCTTCCAATTTAAGGGATAGATGAATTTCCACCTATAGGATAGAGATAATAACTCTATTATATAACACCAATAACATAAATGTTTTCAGAATTTCAGTAAACAATTTAATGCTTTATATAGGTGCAGAATACTATTAAAACTTTAATAATGAAATTATCACATTCCTTTTGCATTTCTGTTTTGGTATTGAATAAAATGAAATAATATTTTTAAAGTTATTTCTCAAATTATATGTGCCATTTAATATTTGGCATTTAGGTTAAAGCAAAATTAAGATGTCAAAATTTTTAAAAGTGTCTAATTGACCTTTTGACTGTTGACCTTCATGGATTCAAGATGTCAGAGTTTTTTTTAAAGCTATCATTTATTATGATGATCAATATGTGATTAACTAGATAAACCTCATTATTTGTTGTCTTCAGTAAGCTATATCTTGGATTAGTTTCTTCCTGTCATTGCTGTTGTTTCATGTCTTCCACTGTCATTGTAATTATAGTAATATAACTCATTTTAGTATAAAATGTAATTTTAAAAAGTAGCTATAGTGCTATAAAGTAAAATGGAAACTTGAGAAAAATCAAGAGAAGTCTTTGGTAAGAATGCAGTATAATTTTTAATTTTTTTCATATGAATAAGGCTAAGAAAGTTACCTGTTATGAAGAAATTTTACTGTGACCCAGCGCGGTGACTCACGCCTATAATCCTAGCACTCTGGGAGGCCTAGGCAGGAGGATTGCTTGAGCTCTGGGGTTGAAGACCAGCCTGAGCAAGAATGAGACCCCATCTCTACTAAAAATAGAAAAATTAGCTGGGTATGTTGGTATGCACCTATAGTCCCAGCTCCTTGGGAGGCTGAGGCAGGAGGATCGCTTGAGCCCAGGACTTTGAGGTTGCTGTGAGCTAGGCTGATGCCATGGCACTCTAGCCTGGGTGACAGAGCGAGACTCTGTCTCAAAAAAAAGAAAAAGAAATTTTACTATGACTTCTATAGTTTCTTGATTATCTATTCATTTTTAAAAGTCTGTTTTATGTTCTTTATTGTAGGTTCATTATTTATTTGGTGGAAATCCAGGAAAATCTTGCTCTCCAAAGATGAGATTAGATGACTTCTGGTCACTGAAGTTGTGTAGACCTTCAAAAGATTATTTACTGAGGCATTGCAAGTACCTCATAAGAAAACACAGGTATAAAAATAATTCATTGAAAACTTTCAATTAACATTATCAACTATTACTATTCCTAGCTTTGGAGATGTGACTTTCTCTTGCAAATTTAGTGACAAGGCAGTATTAATACTGTGAAGATCGTAGATTTTGTAAATGCCTTGTTCTGCATATTTTTGCTTTCCTCTTTCAAAGGAAGATAAAAAGTGAAGATAGATATTGATGCTAAAAATTTCTAAATACAGGACAAGTGAAATTTTGCAACTGTTAAAATAATGGAAAAACAATTTCTGTAAAGGTGATGTGCCTACCTTGGAGTAACTCAAGGCCTAACTACTACAGATTAGATTAGCTCTAGATTATTGATATGTGCCCAAAGCTGTTGAGAGTTAACAGTGAATGTGGTGATATAGCTGCCTATACAATATCTTTATAATTTGATGTTTCACAATACAACTTCAAAATATAGTTGTAGTTTTACATTATTACTTAATTGCAAAAATCACATAATCAAACATTTTCATATATGTCTCCTGAGTCATGTTTGCTTTTTAATTTAGCAAGTGATAAACTACTAAAAAAATGTAGAAAAATGTTTGTTGTTTTGGTTACTGATAGTATTAGATGATAATAATTTGTTTTGGAAGGAGAAGGTTAACCTCTAATGATGGTGATAGCTACCATTTATTGAGCAATTATTGTATGCTAGATGCTAGACCCTGCATTTTATTCTCATAATCAGTCAGTGGAATAGATACTGTCATTATCACTATTTTATAAAAGAAGAAACAGAGGATTTCTTTTTTTAAGAGGTAGGGTCTTTCCTCTGTTGCCTAGGCTGGAGTACAGTGGCCCAATCGTAGCTCACTGAAACCCCGAAATCCTGGGCTCAAGCAATCCTCCCTGCCTTAGCCTCCTGTGTAGCTATAGGATTATAGGCAGTATCACCATGCCCAGCTAATTTTAACAGAGGCATTGCATTCATCTAAGGTCATCCAACCATAATTGACAGAGCCAGGATTTAATCCTGAGTATTCTGACTCCAGAGTGCTCACCACTTAACCACCACACACACACACATACACGCACACACATATTGTGTATTTAATATATTTACATATTTTATATAGTATGTAAATATACAAAAATCTGTGCGGATATGTTATATTTGTGTGCTTCTATCATATAATGTTGTTCCTTTCTCTGCTTTCGTAAGTTGTGCTTGAGAGATAAATTAATGACAAAAACTAGTTTGGGGCATTATTGTGTTTTATTATTAGTGCATTTCTTTCTTATGGAATCTACAGGAGAAAAGTTCTGAATCTTCACCTTGTCTGGATGGCAAGGTATGAACTCTGTTTGTTAACAAGATTTAAGCTTGAAGTACCTTCATCTAATATTTAAGTGGTAAAAATTTGATTTCTTAGTATTTTACTTAATGTTAAGCTTTGTGGACAAATTTGGGGAGATTATGTAGTTAGCTCTTTTTCTACTTCAGATATAACAGCTAGTAGTTGGAATATTAAATTGAGCTCTTTTTAAAAGTTTCCTCACTATACACCCATTAGAGAATTAAAGGAAATTGTTTAGTGATATATGTAAAGAATTGAGATTCACTTAAAAAGTCTTTCCTCTGGCTTTTTTTTTTTTTAAAGGCAGGGTTTCCTCTCTGTTGCTTTGTCTACAGTACATAGCTCACTACAACCTCAAATTCCTGGGCTCAAGTGATCCTCCTGCCTCAGCCTCCCAGGTAGCTGGGACTACATGTACATCCTACCACACCTGGCTAATTCTTTTATTTTTTATAGAGACAAGGTCTCACTGTGTTGCCCAGGCTGGTCTCAAACTCCTGGCCTCAAGTGATACCCCTGCCTCAGCTTCCTAGGATTATAGGTGTAAGCCACCGTGTCCAGCCTCCTCTGGCTTTTAATTGAAAAAGTAATGCATGCTTAATAAATAAATTAAAAAGTCCTCTTTCCTCCTTAAAGAATTGAATCACTCATTATCCCACCATTCACAAATAATAGCTTAATATTTGGGTCTATGTCCTTTGAACTTTGTCCTATGGCATATGTACACACATAGATTTTGTTTGTTTAACTGAAAAATAGGAATCATATTGCTTTGAATCTGATTTCTTTCAGTGAATGATGTATCAGATCTTATGTTAATAAATACAAATCATAATTTTAATGGCCGCATAGTGTTTTCTATGTGTAATTTACTTAACTAGTCTCCTTTTGTGGAATATTTAGGTTATTTCCAACTTATTTGCTATTATAAATAATACTGTAGTTGATATATTCTATACTTATATTTGCACCCATATCCAAAAATTCTGTAGATTAGTGATATAATTAATAAATTATCAAATTATCCTCCAGAAAGTTGTTAATTTTCATTGTTTCCAGAAGTATGTAGAATTATTCATTTTCCCACAGCCAGGCCAGCCTGAGAAGAAGCATTATTCTTTTTAACACATTAATTACCATGTGAGTTGTATTTAACTCATACTAGTTTTGAGCCTGGAGCCTCACGAAGTGTATGTAACTTACATGTCTCTTCACCTTGGGAGCTGCGAGAAATATATATCAAGTTGGATGTAACTCACGCACACAAAACAATAAAAATAACACATTTTTCATTAAATAAGAAAGGATCATTTTGTTTTCAAAGTTTTTATTCTATTTTTGTAATAAAACACTGTGATCCCAAGGAAAAAAATTTTTCTTCTAGTGTGGCAGTCAGTGTGTTAATTATTGACAGTTGTTTTCCTCCTTTAAAAATATTTCAGTGGGTAGGTGAAATGACAGTTTATCATCAATCAGAAATATCATACATTATAGAATGTTTAAATTTCAAATACAAGCATCATTGTTATTGACTTGCACTAGTAAAAGCATGAAGTGAGGAGTAAAAATATATAAAGTATAAAAGAAGAACCAGTAATGAATCATTTAAACTTTAAAATATATGATGAGAAACTCTAGCAAAACTTGTGGGTATGAGACTGATTCATGAAATAAAGTGACTGAAATTGAAAGGCAGCAAGGAAAAGAAGTATGCTAGCTCATCTCGGAACTTAAACCAAAAAAGTCTTTGAAAGAGAATTTAAGAATTATAGAGACCCTTTCCATTCATACAGATAGTTTTTAATTAGAATAATAATAGGTAGACATATGGAACCATAGTACTCTTATTATTTTCTCATTGTGATCACTTTTTGCTTTTATTCTGATAATAATGTCTTATATTGGACCTGGATGGATGTTTGATTCATATTTAAGTCTTTTAATCTTTCTGGAGATCATTTTGCTCATTTGTAGAATAGCAAAAGCAACTAGATAAGGGTCTTTACAGGCATCAATAAAACTATTTAAGAAATATTATGGAGCACCTGCAATATACTAGACATTGTCCTGGGCTCTGTGAATATGTTAGTGAAGGGAACCAACAAAAATTCCTACCTTCAAGTTTCCATTCTTATGAAGAAAGAATGTTTTAATGTTTACCAATAAACATTAAAAGGAATTTATATTATTAATATCTGTTAGATCTGTTAGATGGTTACTATGAAAAAAACAAAACAGGTTAAAAGTTATTGTTTGTACAAGTGAGGGAGCTGGGGATGCAATTTTAAATAAGAATATTAGGGTAGTCCTCACAGCAAACATGGCATTTGGGTACAGACCTAAAGGACATGAAGGACTGAACCATACAGCTGTTTGAGGGGGAAGGTGTTACAGACAGGCAATAGTCATGGCTGTGAGTTTAAAAAGATGCCTGAGTTATTTGAGGAGTAAATTGAGGAGGACAGTGTAGTGGAAGTGTAATGAGTGGGGTGATTGTGGTGGGAGATGAGGTTGAAGGGATAAGGAAAGGGACAGCTTGTAAAAGGCCTCAACTTTTACTCTTAGGGAAAGGGGAGCACTGAAAAATTTTAAGTAGAGGAGTGACACATTCAGGCTTATATTTTCTAAAAATCATTCTGTATTTTCTTCCAGAAGAACTGAGTAAAAAGTCCTGGTTGCTTTCACTCAGATGGGCCTTTTATTGTTAGTTGGAATTAGTAGTAGATAAGATTCTCAAGATGCCCTAAAAGTCATCTTGACTGCTGTCTTTTCCTAATACACATATCAAATCAATCAAGAAATTCTGTTGGCGCAACCTTCAAAGTTTATCCAGAATCTCACTGTACTTTCTCCATCTCTTGTGGAGTGTCTCTTCCACTGTTTCTGTCCCCCAAATGATGGTGGTCCTCAGATAATGCCCAACATTTCACTCTTCTCACTCTCCCTGATCAAGTTCCTTCTCCCTGTTAGTGACTCACAAATGTAATGTCAGGCCGACTCTTTTCTCCAAATGCTCACAGATGATCTCCAACAACAGGTTTATGTGTTGGGAAAGATGAGTTCAGTTTGGGACACTTCAGGTGTGAGAAGTCTATAAGACATGCAAGTGGAGACACTCCACTAATTCCAACTAACAATAAAAGACCCAGTTTAGACATTAAACAGAATGTAGGCCTTTTTCACTACCAAACTCTTAGATGAATTCAGGAGTTTGAGGGACATTCATTGCTACATTGCAAGCAGAATAGATAGAAGTTTGTATCTATGAATTGGATAGAACATTAAAATTGCCTTTTTAGTTCAAGTTTCATGCTAATTAGACTTATATTTTTATTATATGGAAGCTTATTGTATACTGCTAGTCTGGATTATTTTTGTTGTTTTTAATGGAAAATAATTATTCTATTTAGTTAAAATATAAGTTTTCAGGGAAAGAAGTATATTGTGTGCCACAGAAGTATTTCCTTGTTCTTAGTGGTGTCACATGATACAGTAAATAGTGTCACCATTGTTGTTTCTCATGTAATATTCAGGTTTCCAAACTTAATGATGATTTGTGGGTAGAAATAGGCAAAAAAAAAATATTTTTTTATGTTTTATTCCTGTTTATTTAGGTACAGTGCAGAACTATTGATTGAAGTATAATCCTAGATTGCAAACACAAGTCCAGTAATAAGTTCTTGCAGGCCAAAAAAAGCAGAGGGAAAACATAACTTCCAGGAAACTGATCTCTTTAATGGATTTGATAGGATGGTAGTTGTGAGTTGGTTAGGTTATTTCTGGTGGCAAAGGATAAAGACATACTTAGGATACCTCAGCTGAAAGAGAATTTATCATGAGACTATTCAGGGAATTAGGGTACTTTCTCATCATTTGAATAGACTGGATAGAGAATTGTTCAGTGTACTGGAACAATTCCAGTAGCCAGGAGCTACTATAGTCGCTTTTCTTTGTACCTCTCTCTGCTATTGTTCCTGTTAGCTTCTGTTCTTCTGACTACACCTGACTTTGCTTTCCTTCAACCTTGTGGCATAGATAGATACATACATAGATACATAGATAGAATCTCCCATCCCATGGCCTTTGTTTACTGCCTTCTCTATTTCTATCTGCTTTTTACATTACCTTGTATATGTCACATTCAGATTCTCTAAGAGAGAATCTTCTTAGAAAGCATTCCTAGGAGAGAATGTCTCTATTGAGTAGAATTTTGTCAAGCCACTTTACAAACTGCCAGTCAAGCTTAGGTGCCAGTACGTTGGTCTAATCTGTTGTGGGCAAGATAGTAGAGTAACATGACTTCTGTCTAAGGAACTCTTTTCTTTTTTTTTTTTAATTTTTCCAGATTTTATTCAAACTATAAACTCTTGGATTGAAAAGCTGCAGTGAAGCCCAAACAGATTAAATACAAAGTCCAAAACCATACAAAACCAATTACTATATTATTTAGGAATAGATACATGTGTGGTAAAAAACAATAAATAGCAAAGGCAAGATTAAACAACATTTAGGATAGTGGTTATCTCTGGAGAGAAAAATGGGGAGTCCATTTAAAATGTATTAGCAAATTCTTTTTCTCAACTGATCTAAGAGGTAAATGAGTATTTATTTTTATTATTCAAATTGAATATATACAAATATTTTTGCATGTATGAAAGATATTACAATACATAGAAAATAATTTAATGAAGTTTGTGAAACCTGGGAGTCACCCTTGACCATGCCCTTACAGACCAAATCCAATTAATTTTTAATACCCTTTCTTTCCACCCTGGCTCAAGCCACCTTTGTCTCACCTAAAACACTAAAATCCCACCCTCTCCCTTAAATTCCTACTGTAATCCAATTTCTACACTGCAGCCTAAGAAAACACCTTAAAATGGGATTAACCTTGTCTCCTCAATCCCTATAAGTCCTAGGCTCCAAACGCCTCCTGGAGGAGGGCTGAGGGGCCCGTGCAATCTAAACCCCCTGCCCGTGATTTTAAAATCATTACCTCCCCTCACTCGGGGCTTGGGTGGAGGGCACTGGATGTCCACCTCTGGTACACGGAGGCCACTAGTGACACAGACCAAGGCAGCCAAGCAGGATGGGGTCAGGGTAGGGGTGGGAGGGCAGAGGCAGGCACAGCCAAGACTATGGGGCTTCCCCAGACACCCAGCTCCTCTCCGTGGCAGCACTGAGCATTCAGAATGTTCTGCTCCTCAGGAGGCAGGGTGCCTGTATGCACCTCTGAATCCTTAGTGTCCAGCACAGGGCATGACCATGTCTAAGAACTCGGAGGCATGGCTAACCCCCACAAGTACTTCAGGTCTGACTCAGGCACCTCCTTGAGATGTCTGTCTTTCCTGATACATCCCTTAGTTGTCTTCCTGCTCCTCGCCATTGGTCTGCACAGCCTTGGTGCTCTCTGCATGGTGGGCCCGAAAAACACTGGTTGAATGAATGGAATCTTGCATGCTGACTCTCCTCCAAGCAGTTGCCAGATCCAGTGTTCTCTGCCTGGAATCCTCTTCCTTCTTCATTCACCTGCTCAGTTTATTCCAATAGCTGGAGGGATTATGAGATGTTACTATTAGTGGGTTCAAGGGTCACCTCCACCAGAAAGCCTTTCTGCCCTCCTTTTGGCAACTTCTCTTCCTGACTGCACATAGGGGGACCTCTCAGCCCCTAGACCAAGGTCCCTTGAGCATAGAAACCAGACCTAATTCACGTCTCTGTGGCCACCACCTGGCCGTGCTTGGGACGGACTTGGTTCAGAAAACACCTACAGAAGGCACCATCTCTTAAGGGAGAGGCCACCTCTGGAGCAGATATATCTGCACTTGATAACCTAGTCAAGTTCTTTTTTCATTATCAGCTTGCTGGTCAGTAAAATGGCCTGGAGTCCAGAAACACAGTTCTAAACTATCTGAGTTGCCAAGGCAGTCATTATCCCCTCAGCCCCAGGAAAGAACAGAGCAGGACAGGCTCCTTAATATCGGGTGCAAGAACTAAATACTGAGGTTCTATTTGGGAGGTATAAGCCCAGTGTATTCAGATTGAGAAGGGGGAAGTGAGGCAGGAAGGAATGGGATGTAATGCAAGGTAATCACCAGCTGGGCACTGCAATGCTAGATCCCATGTCCCCATGGCAGGGCATTCCATCCAAGTCTAGAAGTCATGGTGGGAAGAGACAGAAACTCTGGGCATATGCCTAGTGAGTGCCAGAGAGTACCTGATGTGGAACATGTGCCGTGGCCAATACAGTTATTGTTTTCTCATTTTCCAGAAGACAAAATAATAATAATAAAAGACCTGTCCCAAGTTTGCATGGCTAGTTAGTGGTAAATCCAGGATTTGAACATGTCTGGCTCTGGAAACTGTGGAAGACCAAGATAAAGAACTTGGATTTTATGTAGCAGGCAAAGGAGTCACTGAAAGATTCTAAGCCTAATCTCTGCTGTGCTCCATCCTCCCATCTGGCTACACTCCAGCAGAAGTAGGTGGCCACAGAGAGGTCAGGGCATCCAAGACAGGTTTTGAGGAGTCTCTCATATGGGCTTCGACATTGCCTCATAATCTTGTACAGACATCATCTAAGCTTCCATCCACCAAAGAGATGAGCTGGTCAGAGGCAGGCAGGATCCCGGGGAGGACCACCCATGTCTCCATCGTTGGCCTGTGGGTCTCAGGGTCCCGGCATCTGCTGATGAGTCCTTTGGTGTTGCTTGAGATGGTCAGATCTCATGAAGTGTCGGCCATACTGGCTACATTTATATGGTCGATACCTGGTGTGTACCCATGTATGTCATCCAAGCTCATCGGAACGGAAGAAAGACCATGTACAGTCTTGCCAAGTGCATTTTAAGGCCTCTCACCTGTGTGTTTGTGCTGGTGATTCACAAGGTGGGAGCGCTTGGTATAAGCTTTTCCACAGTTCTTATGCTGGTAGACGTAAGGCCTTAAAACTAAGGGTTTCCCTCCATGTGCCCCTTTCTGGGCCCTGGGGTTCGGGTCTGCTCTCTGTAGAGCAGGGATGGGCTGTTCAGGCAGGAAGACACCTGCCTGGAAGGCTGGCTGACTCACAAAAGAGTCCTGTGATTCTAATGCCAGCAATGATTGGGACTCAGCTGGGGACATCCCAAGATCAAGGGGTTCTCTGGGGGGCAACATCTGAGCCAGAGAGGGAAGCATAATCTGGGTCTCAGTGGAAGGTATGGTTGGGGCCAATAACATCTCAGGTGTGGAAGAGGCTCTTTTAGAAGATACTGTTAAGGGTTCAGAATTAGGCATTGTTGGGGCCCAGAAGTGGGACACTATAGGGATTCTATTAGAAGCTGAGTCTGGCAATCCATTGAGGTACATCCTTGGATGCCCAGGGAAGGTCATGGCCATCCCTGTATTATTAGGCTCTCCTAAGGCCATCACCTGGGACCTCTTGTAAAGCATCTCTTGGTGGGAGGGAGACACTCCCTGACAGTAAATCATCTGTGAAGGACTGGAAATCGCTTGGGGGCAGTAGCTCCTGCCATTCTCAGGTAATGACATATTAAACCGTAGCCCCACTTCATTCGCATTCTGCCTTGATACCTCTGCAGACACCAAGGGGGTCCCTGACACTTCTCTTCCCTAAGGAAAGTGCTGAATGCCTGGCATGCCATGATTCCAAGAGGTGTGCACCCCACTGATTCCAGAAGGTAGAGACATGTCCGAGATGGACGTTACGTTCCTGGGTGGGCTGGTGCGTCCCGGGCCACTGGCTCAGCTTCTCAGCCTCCTGCTCCTCTGCCTCCTGCTCCATTTCTGCTTGGGGGGCCCAGGCCAACTCCAGGCTGGATGAGAGTCCACGACCAGCCACCGCGGACGTTGCAAGCAGGTGTTTCTGCTGTCTGTCTAAGGGACTCTTATCTGAGGGTGTAAGCTTGGCTGTCCCTTTCAGGTTACTACCTGGTACCAGAGAGCAGTAATATTTTGCTAGTCTCTGCCCCTGCCTAAAGTACAAATACTCTATCACTGAAGATGCCATCGGCCTGAGCATCATTGTGAAAGGCTCTTTACCAGTTTCCCTACCCAAAGGTAATTAAATGTCTTCTTTTCTCGGCTATATAATATTTTGAAAGGCATACCAAACTTATTAGAAATAAATTTATATGTAATTATGCTATAATAAAAGGACATTATCTTATTTAAATAGATTGAAGGAGACTTTTTTTATTTAAGAGAACTTAACTGTTTCCTTTTCAGCTTTGGAATCAGAAAGACCTGTGATTCTGCTTCTGCTGTTTACTAGCTCTTATCTTGTATTCATTCATTCTCTGGGCCTCAGTTTCTCATCTATTTTTATTTTTAAATGGTGATAAAATGTCATCATAGCATCATCATGGGGATAAATGAAGTTTTATATATAAATATTTGATACAGTGTCTAGCATATTACAGATGCTTGATAAGTGGTTGCTACAATTCTTATTTCTGTTATTGTTATTACTGAGTGAGACATGGAAATCATCTCATTAAAAATACCTAATCAGTGTTAATGATACTTATTAAAAGAGACCATACTCATTTCAGCTTCCAAAGTATCTGTTAAGCACGCCCTTGGAAAACATGCAAATCTAAGCATTATTTTCATTTTCTCTCTACTTGTTTTACATGAAACACATTGGGCTGTTTTGGAGTTCTAGTATATAAAAAATTTAGCATATTCACTATGTTTTGTAGGTGGTTAGTCCTAGCTTGTAATTTTAGGGGAAGGAAGTACTGTTACTCAGTCTCTAGCAGCACCACTGCCTGTGATCACCTGGCATTGCCTTTACTTCTCCAGCATCTCCACAACTACACTATCTACATGGCAATATTCTTACCTCTTGATTCCTAAACACAAGTTTTTTAGCCATCCAGAGTAACTCCTCATACACAGTGTATTTTACTCCAGGTCTGGAAGACATTTCTGATGTTTTCTAATAATTATTGTTTATATTTTCTAGGTTTGAAGAAAAGGCCCAAATGGATCCCCTTAGTGCTCTGAAATATTTACAAAATGATCTTTATATAACCGTGGATCATTCAGACCCAGAAGAAACAAAAGAGGTAAAAAAAAAAAAAAAAGTGGTAATAAACTTTAGAAATTGAATTTCTTTTAAATGTCTTTCTAAATTAGATTTGCTGATTTTGCTTTTGAGTGTTGAAAGGAAAATGAAAATATGATATCAATAATTTTTAAAATGGCACAGAGCAGGTGAAATCAAACTTGAATAGGCATATTTTCATGTGATAAGATTTAAATCACACAAGAAACCCTTGTTCCATCCAGAAAAAAATTCTCAGGTATAAAATTTTAACTTAGACATTGGTTTTGTATTTGGAAAGGAAATAGAAATTTTTTATTTTTCCATAGTCCCATGGTTCTTTTACTTAAGGATTACTTAATAGTTCAATATAAAATACTTTTCTGTTGCAAGTCAAGATATTCGAGAGAGAAAGAAATCTCCTTTTATTTTAGGGAGAAAATGAGGAGAAGTTGGTGGGAGTAGAATCCTTACAGCCTTATTTAGTTACATGAATGTTGTAGCAATATAGCTTGACTACAGACTTTACTCATCAGTAGTTCCTAAGCTTGAGAAATCAGAAGCTGATCATTACTTTTTCAGTGTTTTATTATATAACATGGGATAGAAACAACTATTCATAAAGATTTCATATTCTTAAGGTCTTATTTACTTATCCACCATGTATGAATATGCCTATAATGAAACAGCCTCTATTTCCACTACTTTCTGAGATTCCTTTTGTCATTTTATCCTTTTGCCAGCCATCCTTGTTCATCTAGCAGCATTTGAACTGCAGTCCCTTTTGCCTTCCACTCACATATTTGATGTTTATTATATGCATTAATAGTCGTGTCCCTTTGGTCTGTTCCCGTGTGAGCTGTTGCTTTGCTTTGTCTTTGTAACAGCAATATCAAGCAGTGCTTTTCTCACATTAGCATTGACAGAGGTGTCAGACTTAATGTTAGATGACTTTCAGGTACCAGGTTCATTGTGCTTTCAAGCAACAGAGCCCACATGTCCT
>VSMD01120992.1:0-67706 GCA_008750895.1 Mirza zaza | reverse complement strand
GAAAAACAAGAACCACATATACTCACCAGCAAACTGGTATTAAATGAGCAGCACCTAAGTGGACACATAGGTACTACAATAATAGTGTATTGGACAGGGGGACGGGGGGGAGGGGTAGATACATATATAATGAGTGAGAAGTGCACCGTCTGGGGGATGGTTATGCTGGAGACTCAGACTTGTGGGGGGAGGGGGGAAAAGGGCAGTTATTGAAACCTTAAAATCTGTATCCCCATCATATGCCAAAATAAAAAAAAAAAAGAAAAAAGAAATAAATAGAAAGAAATTAATTGGCCAACTAATATATATAGAAAAAATTAACCAGGCATGGTGGCGCATGCCTATAGTCCCAACTACTCAGGAGATTGAGGCAGCAGGATTGCTTGAGCCCAGGAGTTTGAGGTTGCTGTGAGCTGGGCTGATGCCGGGGCACTCACTCTAGCCTGGGATATGTTTGAAGCTCTTACTCGAGGGGGAAGGGGGGCATGGGCAATATATGTAACCTTAACACTTGTACCCCCATAATACGCTAAGAAAAAAGTGAGACTCTGTCTCAAAAAAAAAAAAAAAAGAATAAATGAGAGTTTAGTGGCAGAAAAACCATAGAAGGTTGCAAAGGCAAAAGTAGCATAGTAGCATATGCAATGGTGAGTGAGGGAGAGATCATTATGTGTTTGAGCAATAGATAAATTGGCTCTCTAGAATGTAAAGTGTAAGGGAGTGAATGGAGGTAGATACAGATGATAGTGCCATCTCTGGTCTTTTCAGCCAGCACTGAGTTACGGACATCTCTAGGGACAACTGTCACAAACACAGCAAGACCCGGGGCAAGAGAAAGCCTTACTGCAAGAAGCAGAAATATGATTTGGGTCACCCCTCACCCGCATACACACTGTCCAAGGGCAGGGAGGTAACAAGAAATACCGTGCCCTGAGTCTGCATGGGGCCAATTTCTCCTTGGGTTCAGAATGTTGTACTTACAAAACAAGGATCATTTATGTCTACAATGCATCCAATAACAAGCTAGTCTGCACCAAGACATTGGTGAAAAATTGCATCGTGCTTACTGACAGCACTGTACTGACAGTGGTACAAGTCCTAGTAAGCGCTGCCCCTGGGCTGCAAGAAGGGGGCCAAGCTGACTCCTGAGGAAGAAGAGATTTTAAACAACAACAACAACAAACATGATCAAGGAAAATTCATAAGAAATATGGTAAAAAAACAAAAAGAATGCCCAAAGCAGCAGTCTTCTGGAGGTGCACTTCCAGCAGAGCAAGCTTCTCCCATGCATTACATCCGGACCAGGCCAGTGTGACCAAGCAGATGGCTGTATGCTAGAGGGCAAGGAGATGGAGTTCTTTCTGAGGAGAATCAAGGTCCAGAAAGGCAAATAATTCCTCTTTCCTCCTGTCTTAGCTCATGTAATAAAAGTGTTTATTGTTCTAAAGAAAAAACAAAAAAGAGTGTCATCTCTGTTGTATCAGTGCAGTATTAGTATTAGATAATACGGCTCTATTGTATTAGTAGGGATAGTCTACCTGCTTTTAAAAAAAGCCTCCAACTCCCAATGGCTTTCTTAATAAATCTCTTTCTCTTTCATTTTTCAAGTCGAGGTGGTTTAGCAGCACAATTAGGGGTGAGGGTTTCCTTCAGAAGACTTTCAGAAAACCAAAATCCTCCAGTCAGCAGTGCTACCACTTCCTAGGGCTTCAGCAACATTCACTAAATCTCTACATTTGATGAATGTTACTACTATATGTGCACATAAGTGTTGATAAGTTAACACCAATTTGATGGTGGTGTCGGAAGGGTGGGAGAGGGGAGGAGGGGATGGGTATATTCACACCTAATGGGTGTGGTGCGCACCATCTGGGGGATGGACATTCTTGAAGTTCTGACTTGGGTGGGACAAAGGCAATATATGCAACCTAAACATTTGTACCCCCGTAATGTGCTGAAATAAAAAATAGAATTAAAAATAAAATCTTTGCATTTGGTCAGGAGCTGAAGACCATAAGAGAACTTGGAAGATTGCATGGGCGACTTTAGAGGCCAGTCCTAGAAATGGCACACACCAGTTCTGGCTAACTTCTATTGGCCAGAACTCACCCATTTGGCCCCATGTAACTCCAAGAGAGGTTGAGAAATGCATTTGGCCTCCTGGTAGAAAAAAATGAGGAGGCTTTCATGAGCACCTAATATAGTTTTACTCATTCGTACTCATTTCTATTACCTTATCTGTGTATGTTATCTTCTCCAAAGCTCAGTTTCATTATCTGTATAATGAAGATAAGCAAAGATAAGTTTCAACATTGTTGTATGAAATTAAACATTGTCTATTAATGTCCCTAACAGAATATCTGTCATATGTTAGGTGATAATTGTTACAAAAAGGCAACTGAACAACAAAATGGATGATGTGTTCAAGAGTATTTCTGAAAAAAAAATAAAATAAAAGTTGCACTTTATATAACTGACTCCTTGGACAGTGGATGAACGATGAAAGAATGACATTAAAATCCTGTAGGAAACTAAGCCCATGAAGCCCATATGTGTTTTAAATAGTGGAGAAAATGATAGATAACATATGCGGAGATTATTTCTCAAACACACACAGTTTCTGCCCAGCTTTGGGCAGGATAGGAAACAGTTCAAGATTGAGCTTCCTGAGGAAAAGCAAGAGATAGTGACAGTGTCGGGGGGTACATGATGAGGTTCATCTGTGTCTCCACCTTCAATTAATACACAGACTAAGTTAAAACAGTAAATATCTTTGAGAGCAATCCTTAAGATATCCTGCCTGACTTCCAACCAAATTTTCAGCCCCGAGCATTGTCTATACAAAAATTTTCCAACACTCTTGTGAGGAACAACTGAATGAAGGGAGATGCATGTGCTTAACTCCAAACTGAGGGGTCTGACCTCTATATAAATTAAGGTTGAGTGTGCCTTTTTTTCTTTCTTTTCTGATCCTATGTCTATTTTTGACTAGTGAAGAGCTTTTATAAAATTAAAGTTTTCTCAAATCAAATTCATTGGCAGAAATCAAAGTAATACAGGAAATTTACTCAATGCAGGGTTCAATTAAACTCTTGTGAATGTTAATGCTGTTAAAAATTGGGTAGTTCAGCTTCATTTTCTTAACATTCAATATTTCCTATTATTAATAAAAAATCTCGTGACCCTAAATAAATTAAATCAACATTGATTCTACAATTTCTTTGTAAACAATAACATTGCTATTTCAGAAGGAATTAAACTATTGAAGTCAATACAATTTTGTCAGAATTATTTACCATTGATTAGAAAATAACCTGATGAATCATTTTGAAGAATGTTCTTTATTTTTATTTTTAGCTCTGACTAACAAAGGTACTTGACAAAAGCAAGTTGAATTACTGTATTGAATTGCCACAGCTATGTGAATTTATGTTAAATACTTTATTCCTTGTTTTAATGTTTGCTTTTAATAAAGAAATTATGAATCTGAACACATTATAGTTGGCCTCTGAACATTTTGAGTTTCTAAATTTGGGATCAGCTTCAGGGTAAATATGTGTTTGGATTTCATCACTGCCACTTGGATTATTAAAATTTGTCTGATGGAATATGATACAGTTAGGCCAGGTTTTTTAAAGACATATGAATCTGGATCATAGAGGCCAAAACATCTGTGGCCAAATCATCTGCTTCTCAGGTACAATCTCACTCTAAAGTATCCCCATTTTCCTTTTTACATGTCTACATATAAATTCCCTATGCCTTCCATCTCAAAGATACTAGGTTGCTTTTTATGTTAGAGCCATGAATTGTTTATACCCATTGTTTTCTAAGAATACTGTGATTATATTTTTGCTATTATAAAAGTACTACCTTCTAACTTGTAGTTATCAATCTGTCTCGAATAACAACACTGAGTGGAGAGGGGTTGAGAGAGGTAGATGGGGGACAGAGAGGGAGAGAGAATAAGAGAGAACTGTATCTCTCTGGTGTCTCTTCTAAGGGCACTACTCTTATCATGAAGTTTCCATCCCCCTGAACTCTTGTAACACTAATTACCTCTTAAATGTCCCACCTTCAAATATCATCACATGGGGATTAGGGATTCAACATATGAATTTTGGGGGGACACAAACATTTAGTTCATAGCAAATAGCATACAAATCTCCTTATTAGAGTGGCTAGACCAAAAATCAGGTCTATTATAATGATCCAAAAAATAGTATAAATAAGAAAACCCTACATTAGTGGTTTTCAATCCTGGATGTAAATTATAATAACCTGAGAGTGTTTACATAATACTTATTCTCCTCACCTCTTATCCCAACAAATGAATCAAAACTTTGGGGTGGCAACCAGGCATCAGGTTTGCAGTCAGGGTTGAAAACCACCGATCTCCATGCAGCTTAGCCCTGGAGCACAAGAAGGTAGTCACGTTTAATTGAAAAATATATTTTGAAACACTAATATTTTGCTTAGCTGTCATAATTGAAAATTATTTGAAAAGTGGTATGTGAAAAAGAAGTATAACAATATTAAATTTCCCTTATATGGCTTTTAATGAAATGTGCTTCATTGTTTTCCTACACATAGAAATTAAATTTTTATCACTGCCATGGGAATTTATTGTTATACTTACATTCATATGCACATTTTTTAAAGATAATAAAGTAAATTTTGACTTACACGAAGCACCTTTGTGAGCAACCTTTTTTTAGCTATTATATCTTACTCACTTATGTACCTTTGTCCCTTTGCATATTTTGAACTCTCAATAAATGCCTTTTTAATGGAATTCCCATAGCTAATTAAAAGTAACAGCTGTTACAATGGGCATGATGATTTTCTTTATTCTGACGTGAATAATGAAAATTGGGGGACCGAAAAGGTATTTTCTTAATCTCTAACTTTTAACAGGAAATCAATGTTTTCTGAAGTGCCCACTAAGTCTCTCTCTCTCTCTCTCTCTCTCTCTCTCTCTCTCTCTCTCTCTCTCTCTGTGTGTGTGTGTGTGTACACACACAGAATTCTGGACTTCAATCCTTACCCAAAGATGTGATATAACTATTAATTCTCCCAGGATTGAGGAGAGGGTAACAGAGTAAAAACATGCTGTGTTGTGAATGCATACATGGCACTTTACTTTTCCTTCAAATTGCATCTGTATTAATAACATATGTAGGTTTACAGTGATGCTGATTAAGAGCCATTCAATTGCACAGGTTTTACATTATTTTTCTTAAAGAAGACACATCCAAATATAGATGCTTTTGGTCCCACAAAACCTGGGTCCACTCATGGTGATTAGCCCCATTTTATGAATGGCAAAGATTAAGGGATTATAATTAATCCAGAATTTTAGAGTAATATATTAAGAAAAAAAATGGGAATACAACCCTGATCTGAGGTTTCTTTGTTTCTTTTATTTTTATATTTGTTTATTTTATTTTATTTTTCCTAAGGGATATGACTCTATTACAAAAAGAAAGCAGGAGGTAAAATTTAGAATTTGTATAAAATTGTTTGGCTCTGAATCACATTTAATCTGAAGGCATATCATATTCCAGCTGTTGGCCATTAGGACAATGTAATTAGTTTAATTGCAAAATATATTTTGAAACACTAATCTTTTGCTTAGCTGTGAAAATTCAAAATTATTTGAAAAACAGTATATGAAAAATAATTATAAAAATATTAAAATTTCCTTATATGGCTTTTAAGGAAATGTGCTTAATTTTTTTCCTACACATATAAATACATTTCCATTACTGTTTTAAGAATTCGATTGTTATATTTACATGCACATGAATATTTTTTAAAGAAAATAAGGTCAATTTTGACTTACACTAACCACTGGACTCCAAAACTCTTGTGAGAATTTTGATTAATCAATTTTCTGTAGATAGTTTTAATTATACTTTTGATATCCTAGCTTAGAATTTGAAGGAATGGGGAAAGTATATTTTTAACAAAATGAAATTCATCATCTCTAAATTAAAAGATAAATAGTGGAGGATAGATGTATGGTTGATATTTTACAAAGTACAAAAAAAAAAGACTTTAGAGTTAATAATAATTAGCTACCATTCCATGTAAAACAGCATGTGGTTGACGGTGATTCATTGTGCTTACTGGCCACTACCATAATATTAGATTTTACAGAATTTAATTCTTTCATCATTTTCTGACATACTATTGCTCAAATAAGGGCAGTCATTTGAATGATGAAACGAAACAATACATAGATTGTTAATTGTCATCAAATTTCTAAAATTATATTAAGTACAGATGAATATGCCTCATATAAGGAATCAGAAGACCAGCAGATGGGTTCAGAATTTGAAGCATTAGTGTTCTTGTACAAGTCACTTCGCATTTCTGACTTTCCATTTCTTCATCTATAGGTATAAGCATGGACTAATCTCACCTGCTTATCCCCAAAGCTTTTGTTGATATTAATTGAGAAATGGAAATGAATGACACATGCAAATGTGAATTAATAATGATGTGGCTGAAGATGATTCAATGACATTTTAACACTCTGTGTAGTAATGCAAATTGGAAATGATAAAAAATATGTTATAATATTTAAACTGTAACACATGCATATACCATGATTCAAATATTAATCATATACCTATTCATTCAAGTAATATATATTTAACACTTACAGTGGGCTAGGCACTACAAAAGCATTAGGGACTCTGTAGCCCACCTACATAATACATTACCATTTTCTATTGGAAAGATAGCTAGAGAAGAACATGTGTGAATCTCATATCATTTATTTTATAATAGAAGAGTATGATATATATCCATAATTTTATATCTTGTAGCAATGCTCTCTGAGAAATGTGTCCAGTAATTTCTTTATATTTCTGCATTTTATATGCAAGTCTTCGGTCCCACCTAAGTGGGCCATAGTTAACGGATTTCTGTACCATTTAACTGAGTATTTTAATTGGGAGAAAAGTAATTTAATTAAACATGTTTTGATTAAAACTAGCTTGTAAGCTCCAGACATATGTTTTAATGTGGTCACTTGTTCTCTCAAGATCCTCACTGTTTTCTGGTTATTAGGATGTGCATAACTAGTTTATCATAGATGTGGATATAGGGCATAGAAATCCATGATATTTTTATTTAGTAAAAGTGGATAAAAAAGCCATTTTAGGGTTTATTTAGCACTAAACCAATATCTAAATATATTAAAAATGAATAATATATGAGAAAGAATGAAAAGTAGGAAGGAAGAAAGTGAGAGGGAAAGAAGGAGGAAGAGAGAGAAGAGCAAACTACAAAGGTATGCATAGAGGTCCACAAAATTGTATAATTTAGGCAGTGTTCCCTCTTTCAACCTTTGATGCTAGCCCAAAGAGATATTAGCATTGGATTAGAGAACTTATACCTAAAAATTCATCTCTGTTTATTGTCAATCATGCCAAGAAAAGAATGGTTAATAATTTATCATCTATCATCAAGAAAAGCTTTTACTATTTCTGAATTATTTAAAGCTATCTGTTTGCTTTGTTTGCCTATTTATTTAATCAAGTTAACTTTTATATAGTTCTGCTTAAAATTTAGTCTGCTGACATTTAATCATTTGCTATCCTGAGTTTGAGTTGAAGGAGATAATTTTTAATGAGATCCTTTCGTTAATTCAATAAATATTTTTTATCATCTATACTTATGGGTGCTTAGCATACGGGAGAGGGACAATACAGAAAAAAAAATATGTCCTCATGGAGGTTTTTACTAGTGGGGCTAGACATAATAAACAGATGAACAAATATAATATTTAAAAAGTCAGAAGAAGATAAATGCTATGAGCATAAATAAAGCAAAGTAAGGGGGATAGAGAACCTGTAGCATGGAAGTGATCCTATTTTAACTATAATGGCCAGAGGAGGCTTATTTAATGTTATATTTGAGCACAGACTTGACGGAAGTGAGGAATTGATGCATGAAAATATCTGAGGTAAGAATGTTCCAGGTGGAGGAAACAGCAATTACTGAGGCCCCAAGGTGAGAGTGTGTTTGGAATATTGGTATATGGCAAGTAGATCAATCTAGCTGGAACTCAATAAGCAAGTAAAAGAAGGCAGGAGGTAAAGTCAGGAAAGTAGCAGGGGACAGGATAATATAGATCATTATAAGAACTTTGTCTTTTACTAAATGAAATTGGAAGCCATTGAAGCATTCGGAACAGAAGATTAATAGGATCTGACAGAATGTTACTTTGTAATGTAATGGTTCTGGATTCTTCATTCAGGATATACTGATTGGAGGTAAAGTTGAGTAGAGAGACTAGAGGAGAGATTATAGCAAGATATGGTTGTGACTTATACCAGTAGGATGTCTGCAGAGGTAATGAGAAAGACTTCATAGCTATCATTCTTGGTTATGACACACACAAAAATATATCCAGGATGAGTTGGAGGCTTTTGTCTTAATGACATAAATAATGTAGTTGCCATTTACTGAGATATAAAAAATTTCAAGAAGAGCAAGGAACACATAGCTCATTACTAAGCACAACTACACCTTAAGGTATGTACAGATAGTATCTCTGATAGTATCTGGGAGTATCAGAGGTTACCTGATACTTGGGAAGTTAGCTCCCCATTAACTGAGACATTCTGCTGAGAAAAGGGAGGCAAGGAACTCAACCTGGTGTTTTCTAAGAATTGGAGCCTGGGTCCCTTCTCCCGGGCTGACATTTTGCAATCTTCCTTTACAGCCGTGGGTGGCTTTCATGTCAAGCCCCTTCCCAGCTTTTTAGGCATGAGGCCCTTCAGGCTTTAAAGTGAGAGTCTGCTTTACTATACTCCCAGATCACTGGAATGTCCCCTAAATAGGCAGTTAACATCTTCTCTTATCTCCAGCTCCTCCTCAAGCAGCATTCCTTCACCTCCTTTCCTCCCATGGCTGCAGAAATGGGGTCCCTAACACCCGGTGGTCTTATCCTCATCACCGGGCATTTACTCAAAGGGAAAAAATACATTCCATAAAAAAGACACCTGCACTCAAATGTTTATAGCTGCAAAATTCACAATTGTAAAGATCTGGAAAGACTCAAATGCCCATCAATACTTGAGTGGATTAATAAAATGTGGTGTATACCATGGAGTACTAGTCAGCTACCCCCCAAAAATGGTGAACTAGCACCTCTTGTATTATACTCGATGGAGCTGGAGCCCATTCTTCTAAGTGAAGTAACACAAGAATGGAAAAGCAAGCACCACATGTGCTCACCATTAAATTGGTACTAATCAATCAACATTTATGTGCATATATGGAAGTAATATTTATTCAGGATTTGACAGGTATGAGAGGGAGTAGGTGATGGATAAATTCACACTTAATGAGTTTGTGCGTGCTGTCTGGGGGATGAGCACCCTTACAACTTTGACTCAGGCAGTGTAAAGGCAATTTATATGACCAAAGCATTTGTACCTATGTAATATTCTGAAATTTAAAAAGAAGTAAAAATAAAAGTAAAAATATAATAATTTCATATAATCAGTGAAATTTTTGAAAATTGTAAAATGGAAAATCAGAGAATATTTTAATTGTCCTGCAGACAAGAGAAGAAAAAATTAAAGGAGACTCTAAGTACCTTGCCCTAAAGTACACAATTTTAACTGGCCATCTAATTTCTATGTTGTTAGGCCACATCAGGCATTTAGTGAACATATATATAAGCTCTACTTTTTGCCCTAGCATATTCCAATAAACTGCAGGGAAAAGCATATCATCATAAATTCATTTATGTTTTCCCAGTGGATCAACACTATTGTTGGATATTTTACTACTAACCAATAATTTGACATTGAGTACATCATATATATGATCAAAAATCTCTCATAAAAACAAATATACCATTGCCATAAAATGTTCTAACTATAACAGATATTAATTATGTATGTGATGAGTGGTAATGTTGTTTCTCTTTTTTGAACTTAGAAAGGGTATTGAAGAATACTTTGGATGACTTTATCCCTTAAAGGAGCTCTCATGGTGAAAAATACAACTTCAAAGCCCTTTTGTCTCTTGATAAATGTTCCTTTTGTCTGAAGGGGACCTATATAGCCCAAGCAGTAATGCTTCTTACATATGCCTCCCTTCTCTGTTTCTATGAAGACACTGGATTCAGTGAACTCTAAAAGCACCTGCAGGAATATAACTTTCCAGTATCTGAGAGAGAGTTCCCATTTCTTGGATTCTGATCTGGATTTTGTTGGAGAGCAGAAGCTTTCTGAATCTGGTTCTGTTGACTATTAAATCTTACTTTTTCTGTTCTGGCTTCAGCATAAAGTCACAAAAGGAATCTCTTATAGGTTGTATTCCTTGATTTGGTGATAATAGTCATATTTCAAGACATTTAGTACAATATATTACATTGAAATCACAAGTAGTCTAGAAGCTTTGAATTCAAATCCTGTTTTTTCATTTATTGAGTGGCATTCTACTGAGTCAAACTCTCTGAACCTTGAATTTTCCATTAGTATACCAAGGGTGATAATTCTTTTATTGCAGGGTTATGGTAAAGATTAAGTGAGATAAAGTATGAAAACATCTTATGCATATCTATTAATATTTCCTCATTATAGCCATGGGCTGGTGTAAGAACATCAAACCCAAGGAATTTTGACAATTTATTACAGAGCTACTCCCTAATTGGACAATGTGCCTGGACAAAGGAGTTTAGAAGTAAGGTAGAGATGCTAATTAACTGTCAATTGATTTTGAAGTGATCATCATAGCAATGCTTGATTATACTGTATTGCTATTATCAGTGTCTGTCAATTCACTCAGAGTATGTGAACAAAATATAATCTTGGAAAGGATCACAGGATATGCCTAAAGCAGTGAAGCCCTATACTGAATGATCAACCATATTTTGGGGCCAGTCCCTGAACACTGTGATTCAATAGATGAAGTATAGTGGCTAGGATTTTATAAGATAGAGAACCTCCCTGGAATACTAATGAACACCCAAGACTGAGAACTCTTGGACTGATCAAATCAATCATTTTACAAGTGAGGAACATCTATCAGAAGTAGGAATATTGAGGTCACAAAGTAGGAACTTGAACAAAGTTCTTCTGATGCTTATTCCTTTGTTCTTTCCATAATACCATATGGCAAAAGACAGTAGAGTCATTGGTGTCTTCTGCAAGCAAGGGTCATTTTAAGTGGTATCCTGACTGTCTATGCTGAAGTCAGGATATGATGTTCTCATGTATAATCACAATGTGAGCCACAGAGTGCTGGGGCAATTTTTCAGAGACAACATTCTACAGTGTCACATTGCCAGGTCGTTAATAGTATAAACTCACCTGAGGTAGGCTAACACCTCAAAATGGAGCACAATGGCAAGTAAGAATCCAGATGTAAAGTCTGGGATCAGAAACTTCTGGGAAGTCAAAGACATGAAGGGGGGGGGGCTGAAAGTATTTTATGTTATTTCCTTGACACTTATATTGTGATGCTCTTTCCAGACATGGCAACATGATACAGGAATGACTTGATGGTCAATGTGCTGAAAGTAGATGAGCTAGGGTGCCCCCCAATTTCATTGCAACCAAATAAATTATATATATATATATATATATATATATATATATATGTGTGTGTGTGTGTGTGTGTGTGTGTGTGTGTGTGTATACTAACACATTATAAAGTTCATTAGAAAGCTGTTCTCATGACTAAAAATATCTACCAAATAAGTCGAATATTAATATTAAGATAAAGTATTAACAGGGTCATATTCAAACTCATGTGTTGAGAGAAACTGGACTTGCAGTTGGAGCTAACCATTTTATACATGGAAAAATCTTTCCTATTTTTAGTTCTGGTTCAAATCCTTCTGGGGTAGTTTATATCTTACAAAAATGTCCCATACCCAATCAATTATGTTATTTCATTTATCTCAAAATGTTTGACAGTAGAAAGACTGGGAATTGAAAGAGTTGGATTGTAATCCTGACTTTGACATGAGCCAATTCCATGACCAGGAAAATTTTCCTTTTCCCCAGACTGTTCACAAGTGTACTCACTGGTAAGTCACAGTAAGAGATGATCTCAGTCCTAAGAATTATCAAGTGCAAAAGTGTGAGCAGAGACAAAAACAAGATAGCAGGGTTCATCTGGGAGGGGTAGGGTGGGATTAGATCTGATCTTCATGCATCTGTACAGATCGAAAATAGAATGAACAGTTAATATATGCTTTTTCTTCCCTTTTTCTTTTTCTCCTTGTTCCCCCACAAATATATTTCCCTATCTATTCGTGACCTCATTTTTTTTTTCTGACAAGATCTCAATCTGTCATCCAGGTTGGAGTACAGTGGTGCAATCATACCTCACTATAACCTCAAATTCCTAGGCTCAAGTGGTCCTCCTGCCTCAGTCTCCTGAATAACTGGGATTGCAGATGAATGCTACCACACTTAGCTAATTTTCTTATTTATTGTAGATAAGGGGTCTCACTATGTTTCCCAGGCTGTCCTCAAACTCCTGGGCTCAAATGACACCCTGCCTCAGCTGTCCAACATTCCGGGAGTAAAGGCATGAATCACCACACCTGGCCTATAATCACCACACCTGCTCTTTTTATTTTATTTTATATTTATTTTTAAAATTTCAGCATATTATGGGGGTGCAAATATTTTAGTGATATGTATTGTCTTTGCATTGCCTGAGTGAGAGCTTCAAGCATGTCCATCTCCTAAATGGTTTGCACCACAACCATTAGATATGAATATACCCCACCCCTCCACGCCCTTCCCATATGCCTGACACTGGATAAAAGTTATTACCATATGTGCATTTAAGACTTGATCAGTTTCAGGGTATAAAATCAATATACATAAATCAGAAGCATTTATATATGCCAAGAACCATCAAGCAGAAACTCAAATCAAAAATGCAATACTCTTTATTGAAGCCCCAAAGAAAATTAAATACGTAGGGGTATATTTAATGAGAGATACAAAAGATTTATACAAGGAAAACTACGGAACACTAAAAAAAGAAATTGTAGATGATTTAAACAGATGAAAAAATCTACCATGCTCATGGCTTCATAGAATCAATATTGTTAAAATGTCAGTATTACCTAAGGTGATCTACAGAATCAATGCAATCCCCATCAAAATACCACCAGTATTCTTTACAGATCTAGAAAAAAAAAAATTCTTCGCTTTGGATGGAACCAGAGAAAACCACATATAGCCAAAGCAATCTTAAGTAAAAAGAACAAACTGGGAGACATCAGTATTCCTGACTTCAAGCTGTATATAAGGCAATAATAGTAAAATCTGCCTGGTACTGGCACAAGAACAGAAACATTGATACCTGGAGTAGATCTGAGATTCTAGAGATCAAACCATCTGTATACGGTAACCTGATCTTTGATAAAGCAGACAAAAATATACTATGGGGAAAAGATTCTCTCTTCAATAAATAGTGCTGGGAAAACTGGTTAGCAACATGCAGAAGAGCAAATCAGGACCCCAACCTCTCAATTCTCACAAAAATCCTCTCAAGATGGCTGACATACCTAAACCTCAAGCATAAAACTTTAAAAATCCTGGAAGAAGACATTGGGAAAACACTATCAGATATTGGTCTAGGCAAAGAATTTATGAGAAAGACCCCCAAGGCAATCACTGCCACAGCAAAAATAAACAAATGGGATATGATCAAATTAAAAAGTTTCTGCACTGCCAAGGAAACAATCATTAGAGCAAACAGACAACCCACAGAATGGGAGAAAATATTTGCTCTCTACACTTCAGATAAAGGTCTAATAACAAGAATCTATCTAGAACTTAAAAAGAATATACAAGAAAAAAATCAAACAACCCCATGAAGAAAAGGACAATGGAAATGAACAGAAACTTCCCCAAGAAGACAGAATAATGGCCTGCAAACAATTAAAAAAAAATGTTCAACATCTCTAATCATAAGAGAAATGAAAATGAAAACCACAATGAGATATCACCTAACCCCAGTGAGAATGGCCTGTATCAAGAAATCCCAAAACAACAAATGCTGGCGAGGATGTGGAGAGACAGGAACACTCTTACACTGCTGGTGGGACTGCAAATTAGTGCAACCTTTGTGGAAAAGAATTTGGAGACACCTCAAACAGCTAGAAATAGAAATACCATTCAACCCTGCAATAGTATTGTTGGGTTAAGACTTGATCAGTTTCAGGGTATAAAATCAATATACACAAATCAGAAGCATTTATATATGCCAAGAACCATCAAGCAGAAACTCGAATCAAAAATGCAATACTCTTTATTGAAGCCCCAAAGAAAATTAAATACGTAGGGGTATATTTAATGAGAGATACAAAAGATTTATACAAGGAAAACCCCATTGTACCCAAAAGAACATAAGTCTCTCTATTATAAAGACATCTGCACCCGAACGTTTATGGCAGCACAGTTCACTATTGCACGGTCATGGAAACTACCCAAGTGCCGGTCAATTCATGAGTGGATAACTAAAATGTGGTATATGCTCACAATGGAATATTACTCAATCCTAAGAAATGATGGTGAGCTAGCACTGTTTATGCTATCCTGGATTAAGCTTAAGCCCGTAATACAAAGTGAGACAACACAAGACCTGGAAAATGGGGTACACATCTACTTACTATCATATTGGTACTGACACTAAAACTATGGTGCTCAAAAAATGGTAGTGTTCAACAGGGATTTTAAGGGGGAGACCCACATCTTAAGGAAGTGGTGAGCAATTTGGGGGGAAGGGATTACCTCTATCCCTTTTTAGGGAGAGGCAAAGATACACACTGTAACCAAAATGTCTAAAAAAAATCTGTTATTGGGAGGAGGACAGGTGGAAGGGGGGAAGAGGGGAAGGGTACGCACTTACATGGTGGGTGCAGTGTGCACCACTTGGAGGCTGGGCACGCTTGAAGCTCTGGCATAGCAGGGTGGGGAGGGGGCAGAGCCAAGATATGTAACCCTAACAATATTTGTACCCACATAATATGAGATAATAAAATAAATAAATTAAAAGAAAAAATGAAAGTGAAAAAAAAAAAAAACTTGATCAGTTAATACCAATTTCATGGTGAATACATATGGTGCTTGTTTTTTGATTCTTGGGATACTTCTCTTAGTAGAATGGGTTCTAGCTCTATCCAGGATAATACAAGAGGTGGTAGACCACCATTGATTTTTGTGGCTCAATAGTAAACCATGGTATGCATATACCATATTTTATTAATCCAATGATGGACTGATGGACACTTGGTTTGTTTCTACATCTTTGCATTTGTGAGTTATGCTGCTATAAACATTCGAGTGCAGATGTGTTTTATATAGAATGTTTTTTTATCCTTTGTGTAGATGTCCAGTAATGGGATTGCTGGATCAAATGGTAGTCCTACTCGTATCTCTTTGAGAGATCTCCATATTGCTTTCCACAGAGGTTGTACTAGTTTGCAGTCCCACCAGCAGCATGTGAGTGTTCCTATCTCTCTGCATCTATCCCAACATGTATTGTTTTGGGACTTTTTGTTAAAATCTATTGTCCCTGGAGTTAAGTGATATATTACTGTGGTTTTGATTTGCATTCCCTTGGTGATTTGAGATGTTGATCATTTTTTCATATGTTTGTCTGTCTTCGTTTGAAATATTTCTGTTCATGTCCCTTTTAATATCATGTCTCCTAATTCTAGCTTTATCCCCTGAATTATATTAGGATTTTGCTAATGTTCATAGATTTAATTTAAAGAGGTGTAGGAAACTGTTCAGCCTTAAAACAAATTTCAGCAATCAGTGATTACAAGCCCTCAGCTTCATAATGGTAGAAAAAGGAATTTTACTTTCTTATACTTCAAAACAATGGGTGAGTTACACTCACTAAAATGATATGCAGTGCCAGTTAAACACGACAGGCTACTTTGATTCTTTCTTGCAGATTCTGCTACAACATTGTTCTTCACAATCTTACTGTTAATAATTTTTGTCCAAAAGTTTAAGGATATTATATGTGGTTGCTGGCTAAGGGGGTTGGAGGACAAGAAGAATGAAAAGCAACATGTTTTCTTAAAGTTAACATTTCTAGAAAAATGTGAGAGCATTCACAGGGAAACATAAAAGAAATTAGGAACCCTGATAATTCTTCTTAGAGCACTGCTTTCTCTTTCATGAAGGCATCGTTCAGACTTCACCCACAGAAACAATTCAAGGACAATTGAATGCATTTGTAATTTTTGCACAATTCATTTGAACTACATTTGCAAGCCAAAGTAGTAAAATCTAAAGTAAATGCTTCTTAGGAACCTCCTATCATATTTCATATTGTAATAGTTATATATCTTGAAGCATACTGTTTTTAATTCAATATTATCAAACCATTATTTAAGGAACAAATATTCACCATATGATACACTGGTGAAAGGAAATATTTTGGAGTCAGAAGAAACTGGATTAGAATGTCTCTCCCACTTCATAGCTACATTAATTTGGGAAAATCTCTAAACCGTTAGTTTCCTTACTTGCTTCTTGGAAAGGTAGAGTGAATTGCATGTAGAAACACTTTGTGAACAGCACAGATTATAAGAGAAAGGGAAAGTGTTATCGGCTGAACAGTTCCTCAAATTTGTAAGATTACTAAGATCATGACTGAGACAATCCTTCAAAGCATGCTCAGTGCAGGGAATAACACATATTAGTTACTCAATACATAGTATTTGTCTAGACATTTTTTCTTACAAAAGGTGAACCTATGGGAGTCATACTTTAATTATCATACTTGAGTTGCTGTTCAGAATAATTTTGTCCTCAGAAAACAATCAGAATATTAACAGGAAACACAGATAGTTTATCAGTGAATGGCAGCAATCAGCCCAACTTCTTCAGCAGTAGGATTTAACAATTCAAGCCCTGAGCTGGTGACCGGAGCCGTAGCTCCTGATGGCTGTCACATAGCCAGTCTGAGATGGATGCCTGGTCATGATCAGGAGACAGAAAGTGCATACTTTCTGTTCCTCCAACATGACATAGCCCCCAGACCCTTCTTTACTGCCTTCCTTATACGGTCATCCTTTGCCTCTTGCCCCCAAACCCTTTACTGCCTTCCTTATAAGGTCACCCTTTGCCTCTCAGAGAAACCCGCCCAGCTACCTCCGCCTTCTTCTGGTATATAAGTCTGCACTCTGTTCCTAATAAACGAGACTTGATCAGACTCTTGTCTTGTCTCCATTTCTTGTGTCTTATGCCCTTCCCAGCTCCCACTCCCTCCTCCGAGGACCCCACTAATAACTGGTCCTGCCGGTCGGGACAAGTGGCGCCCAACGTGGGGCTTGGATATGAGGGATGCAGTGAGGACACGGACTTGTGGAGCAGAAGCTCATAGGGACAGAGCAGCTCAAAGTAAAAGTGCCTTCGACCACCATGGGAGCCTGCCGCGTTGGAGTAAAAGGTGAGTGCGCCCGCAAAAATGGGTCAGGAACTTAGCCAACATCAATTGTATGTAACACAATTGAAGGAAGCCTTAAAGACACGAGGAGTAAAGGTTGCAAAGGCAGATTTGTTTAGATTCTTTGATTTTATAGAGGATGTGTACCCCTGGTTTCCCCGCGAAGGCACCATGGATAAAAATAGATGGGCGCGAGTAGGAGACGCCCTCCAAGATTTTTATAGTACATTCGGGCCAGAAAAGGTCCCAGTTACCGCATTCTCTTACTGGAATTTGATCAGAGATCTTATAGACCAGAGACATCATCCTAAAGTCATGGCCGCAGTCACTCA
The DNA here is from genome assembly GCA_008750895.1 of Mirza zaza. Classification (NCBI taxonomy): domain Eukaryota; kingdom Metazoa; phylum Chordata; class Mammalia; order Primates; family Cheirogaleidae; genus Mirza; species Mirza zaza. Next base: position 49,908 of record VSMD01120992.1, on the reverse strand, counting down.
AACCGAGGAGATTTTGCGAGCAGGATCCAGGGCAAATTCAAAAGTAAACATTACAGAGCCCTCCCCTAAGGAAGAAGTAGATCTTATATCATTAGAGAGAGATGGTGAGGAGAGTGGCAAAATTCAAAGAGCCACCGCCTCCTTGGGCAGTGTGGATTTGGCAAGGGAGAGCACTAAGCCAAATCTGTACCCAGTGCTCAGGGCTGTCAAAGATCAGTGCAAAGACCCGGACGCTGCTGAGGTGGATTGGGATGATTCACAAGAGGAAGTGGTTCAAATTAACGACCCTGACTGGCCACCTCCCTATCATAAGGCCTCAGCGCCTCTTGCAATGGCTGCAATAGATCCAAAAGAGGATTTAAAAGAAAAGATAGCACAGCTAGAGGAGCAGATTAAACTAGAAGAATTGCATCAGTCCCTAATCGCCCGGCTTCAGAAGCTCTGCACAGGAAAAGAGAGGGTCCCAGATGCTAGCCTCCCCCCTCCCCAGATAAGCCCCATCCGCCACGGAGGCCAGGACAGGACATCATGTCCCGTTAGAGCAATTCAGTGGCGATAAAAGGGAATCAGGCATTTCCATTGAGGCTTTCCCGGTAACAGAAACCACCGACCAACGAGGACAGGCATGGAGACATCATACCGGATTTGAGTTTCCCTTCATTAAAGAGTTAAAAATGGCTATTTCTCAGTATGGGGCTACTTCTCCATATACCCTTGCTATAGTAGAGTCTGTGGCTGAGAACTGGCTCACTCCTGAAGATTGGAACAATATGGTGAAGGCTGTTTTGAGCGGTGGTGATCACCTAATTTGGAAGTCTGAATACTTTGATAATTGTAAAGAAACCGCCAGGCGTAACCACCAGGCGGGTAATAATTGGGACTTTGATATGCTCTCTGGGTCAAGTCAATATGCCTATCCTGACCTCCAAATACAATATGATCCTGGGGTATATGCTCAAATACGAGTTTCTGCCTGTAAAGCTTGGAGAAAGCTGCCCTTAAAGGGGGATCTAGGTTCCTCCCTCACGGGGGTTAAGCAGGGGCCAGATGAGCCTTTTGCAGACTTCTTGCACAGACTTATGACCACCGCAGGCAGAATTTTTGGCAGCCCAGAGGCAGGAGTAGATTATGTCAAGCAGCTGGCTTATGAAAACTCAAACGCAGCGTGCCAGGCTGCCATTCGACCCTATCGTAAGAAGACAGACCTAACTGCTTACATCCGCCTGTGCTCTGATATCGGGCCCTCATACCAACAGGGCCTAGCTATGGCAGCTGCCCTCAATGGACAAACAGTGAAGGAATTTTTGGGAAACAGAAGGGCCTCCAGTAAGGCCTGCTTCAAGTGTGGTCAGGCAGGCCACTTTGCCAGAGATTGCAAAGGGCCCTCCACCCAGTCATCTAATAACAAGAGTATAAATAAAAACATCGGCATATGCCCTAGATGCAGGAAAGGTAGACATCTTGCCAGTGAATGCAAGTCCAAGACCGATGTTGATGGCAACCCCTTGCCTCCATGGTCGGGAAACGGGGGGAGGGGGCAGCCTCAGTCCCTGAAACAAATCTATGGGGCAATCAATTTTGTGCCAGGGAGCAGCGGCAATCCATTTCAGACCTCATCCGAGCTACACCAGGAAGCGCAGGACTGGACCTCTGTGCCTCCACCTACACTGTCCTAACACCAGAAATGGGTGCGCAAGCCTTAAGCACAGGAGTGTATGGGCCCCTACCCCGCGAGACCTTTGGGCTTCTCTTGGGAAAAAGCAGTACTACCATGAAGGGCCTCCAGGTTTATCCAGGGGTCATTGATAATGATTACACAGTAGAAATCAAAATTATGACCAAGGCAGTTGATGGCATCATCACTGTGACTCAGGGAGAAAGGATAGCTCAACTACTGCTGCTACTCCTGGTGCAGACAAATAATGCCAGCCATCCAGTAACCCGGGGGCCTGGTGGATTCGGCTCCTCAAATGCATATTGGGTGCAGGCTATCTCCATCCACAAACCTACCCTTGAGTTGTGGTTAGATGACAAAAAATTTGAAGGACTCATTGATACAGGAGCTGATGTTACTATCATAAAAGAAGAAGGTTGGCCTCCTCAGTGGCCCACCTTAGATACATTAACTAACCTCAAAGGAATAGGGCAAAGTCAAAATCCCCAGCAGAGCTCTAAATACCTTACTTGGAGAGACAAGGAAGGTGACACTGGCCTCATCAAGCCTTTTATTGTTCCCCATCTTTCTGTCAACCTATGGGGGAGAGACCTGCTCTCGCAAATGGGAATGATAATGTACAGTCCCAATGATATAGTTACTGCCCAAATGTTAGCCCAAGGATATAGCCCGGGAAAAGGGCTTGGGAAACTTGAAAATGGCATTACAGAGCCTATCCAGGCCACATGACAAGTAGATAGAAAGGGCCTAGGAAATTTTTAATGGCGGCCATTGATGTGCCTGCACCCCAGCGCTGTGTTGACCCTATTTCTTGGAAGACCGATGAGCTGGTCTGGGTCGATCAATGGCCTCTCACTTCTGACAAACTTGCTGCTGCCCACATGTTAGTGCAGGAACAGCTAGACGCAGGGCATATTGTAGACAGCACTTCCCCTTGGAATACATCTATTTTTGTAATCAAAAAGAAATCTGGTAAATGGAGGCTGCTGCAAGACCTCTGAGCTGTAAACGCTACCATGGTACTCATGGGTGCACTACAACTAGGATTGCCTACTCCGGTAGCCATTCCACAGGGTTATTTTAAAATAGTCATAGATCTCAAAGGTTATTTTTTCACCATCCCTCTGCACCCTGCCGATCAAAAGAGATTTGCCTTTAGTATTCCATCCACAAATTTTAAGGAGCCTATTAAAAGGTACCAGTGGAGAGTCTTGCCACAGGGCATGACTAATAGCCCTACGCTGTGCCAGAGATATGTTGTCACAGCAATTCAGTCTGTATGATTGTCCTGGGAAGAAATGTACATCATACACTATATGGATGACATTCTTATAGCCGGACATTCAGGAGCGTCAACACTCTCTTGTTTCGCCCATCTTAAAAAGGCTTTAGAGCAGGCAGGGCTACAAATTGCCCCAGAAAAGGTTCAACTACACGACCCCTACACATATTTAGGTTTCCAGATTTATGGCCCAAAAATTGTTAATCAGAGTGCCACTATTCCATGTGACCAGTTAGAAACCCTGAATGACTTTTAGAAGCTCCTTGGAGATATCAATTGGCTTAGACCTTACTTAAAACTAACCACAGGAGAGTTGAGACCCCTATTTGACATCCTGCGGGGCAATGCTAACCCTCGCTCCCCTCGAAGCCTAACACCTGAAGCCCTACAGCGCTTCAAAAGGTAGAAATGGCTATTGCTGAGCAGTTTGTTATGCACATAGATTATTCTAAACCACTCACCTTTATTATCTTTAATACAGCAGTAACACCTACAGGCCTGTTTTGGCAACTCAAGCCTCTTATGTGGGTTCATTTGCCTTCCTTGCCAAAAAAGGTGATATTTCCTTACTATGAAGCGGTGGCTGACCTTCTCATCTTAGGAAGGGAAGACAGCCGGAAGTATTTTGGAATTGAACCCTCAAAGATTATACAGCCCTACTCCAAATCCCAGATACAGTGGCTGCTTCAATGCACAGACACGTAGCCCATAGCTTGCGCCTCCTACTTAGGAGAATTAGACAATCATTATCCAGCAGATAAGCTTATAAATTTTGCAGACTCCATGCCTTTGTTTTCCCTCATATCGTCCAAACGGAACCGCTAAAAGATGCTATGTTGGTATTTACTGATGGATCCTCCTCTGGCGTAGCCGCCTATACTTTTAATAACACCACAATAAAATTTCACACATCCCAATCCTCTGCCCAGTTAGTAGAATTGCAAGCCGTCATTGCAGTCTTATCTGCCTTCCCCAAACAGCCTTTAAATATATTCACCGACAGTGCCTACCTAGCTCATTCCATTCCCCTCTTAGAGACAGATGCTCAAATTAAACACTTGTCTGACACTGCCAGGCTTTTCCTTCAATGCCAGCAGCTCATACAGTTCCGCATTACACCATTCTATTTAGGACATATTAGGGCCCATTCTGGTTTACCAGGACCCTTAGCAGAGGGAAATGCCAAAAGAGATGCAGCTACACGAACCATTGCCATGACACATTCAGACAATGTCACACGGGCACAGGCAGCCCATTCATTACATCATCTTAATGCCCAGTCTCTACGCCTCCTATACAGCATTTCTAGAGAACAAGCTAGAACCATTGTAACCCAATGCCCTACGTGTGTAACCCAGCTACCCGTTCCTCATTTGGGAGTCAACCCTCGTGGCCTCATCCCCAATCAAATTTGGCAAATGGACATAATCCATTATCCAGAATTTGGCAAATTACAGTATATACATGTTTGCATAGACATGTTTAGTGGTTTCTTACTTGCCTCCCTCCAATCTGGTGAGGCAGCCAAACATGTTATAGCTCATCTCTTATATTGCTTCTCCATTCTTGGAACCCCAAAACAAATAAAAACAGACAATGGCCCTGGTTACACATCATGAGCCTTTAGCCAGTTCTGTGCTCACCTCAGCATTACTCATGTTACCGGCATCCCATATAATCCTCAAGGTCAGGGGATGGTAGAAAGGGCTCACTTATCAATTAAAAACTCTCTTCAAAAAATAAAAAAGGGGGAATGGTACCCCACCACAGGATCACCAAGAAACTCCATCAATCATACCCTATTTATTTTAAATTTTTTAACCCTGGATTCCAATGGGAAAAGTGCAGCAGACCGCTTTTGGCACCCTGAAACCAGCACCAAGGTCGCGCTGGTAAGATGGAAGGACACCCTAGATAATTCCTGGCACGGGCCAGATCCGGTTCTAATTTGGGGACGAGGATCGGTGTGTGTCTTCTCTCAAGACTATGACACTGCCAGATGGTTTCCTGAAAGGCTTGTCCGACATGTGGATAATGCTGAACCTGCCAGCGACACATATGTCCCTGAGCAATGTTCCCCTTCACCCCCACAGGATGAAGTTACAAACATCCCTCTTCATCACCCTCCTGGGACAGCTGATGCCGACGACTCGTTGTGGCTTCAGAGACCCAGCAAAGGCACGTGAGTTATTGGCAAAGAGAATGGGGAACCCGTGTGCTTGTCGAAGGGGGACAAAAAATGCCCATCTTATCTCAGGGCACACAGCACAGGTAACATGTGCTAATGGTGTTGTTGCCTACCAGGTATATTCGAGTTCTGTAGCCTCATGGGTGTGTCATCAGGCTCCATCCTCCTCCGTGCCTCAGACAGGCACAACGACTTCATGCCCTTGCTCGACTTTCCAGACTACTGTGCAGAGCACTTGTTATGAGACCTATACGACCTGCACCCCGGGTAATAAAACCCACATACAGCCCAAGACTGTTGGTTGTGCATAACACTTGGAACACCCATGCCAACAGTAGTCCCTCTAGAAACCCTTAACTACACTGTTGCCATAAATTCCTGCTCAATCAGTTTGCCTCTTAGAGTACAGCCTGTTGGCTTTAAACAAAGCAAATGTCTTTTATCACCTATTACTAATCATTCTTTGGAATCCACATTGGGAACGTCACGTTCACTCATTGCAGCAGCGTTACCCAAGCACCCCAAGACCCTTTGTGTGCATCCCCAGACTCTGTGTTTGTGTGTGGTGCCAATATGACTTACAGCTATCTCCCCGCCAATTGGACTGGGTCTTGTGTTATGGCAATTCTCTTCCCAGATATTGTTATCAATGGGAGGGAACCTATCCCTGTCCCAACGTTTGAATACCTTCCCGCTCGTCATAAAATAGCTGTTCAAATGATTCCTCTATTAGTCACTCTGGGCATTACTGCAGCCATGGGTACCGGAACAGCAGCTTTAAGTCATTCAATCACACAGCATACCCACTTATCCCGCCAACTCATTTCCGAAGTACAGATGCTATCAGAGACCATGCAGGTTCTCCAGGACCAAATATATTCCCTGGCAGAGGTCGTGTTACAAAATTGCAGAGGCTTGGACTTGCTAACTGCCTAACTGCTGAACAGGGAGGCATCTGCTTAGCCCTGCAGGAGCGCTGCTGCTTTTATGCTAACAAGTCAGGGATGGTGAGGACCAAGATCAGGGACCTGCCAGAGGATTTTGAAAAACAGCAGCGAGAGCTGTCAGCAAACCCGCTATGGACAACCTGGAATGGACTCCTTCCCTACCTTTTACCCCTCTTAGGCCCTTTGCTTGGTTTTCTTTTAATCCTTTCCATAGGGCCCGTAGGTTTTAATAAGATCGTGACCTTTCTCAGACAACAAATACAAGCCATTCAGGCCAAGCCAATACAGGTCCATTACCACCGCTTAGAGATGGAAGACAGAGATGCACATACACGAATCACTTGTGATGCGTGCCCCCCCCCCCGTGAGCTGAGCCGAACAGCCAGAGACGGTAGGAGGGCATTGTATCACTAGTCGCCTAAGACAGGAGGGCACTCAAAAGCTACTGCCTAATCCCATGACCGGCTTGACAGTTCAGATACGAATACCCCAGCCTAAGACAGGCATGGTTCCCCGGGGTGTCTCCTTTTCTAAAAAATGAAAAAGGGGGACCTGTCTGGAGCCGTAGCTCCTGATGGCTGTCACATAGCCAGTCTGAGATGGATGCCTGGTCATGATCAGGAGACAGAAAGTGCATACTTTCTGTTCCTCCAACATGACGTAGCCCCCAGACCCTTCTTTACTGCCTTCCTTATACAGTCATCCTTTGCCTCTTGCCCCCAGACCCTTTACTGCCTTCCTTATAAAGTCACCCTTTGCCTCTTGCCCCCAGACCCTTTACTGCCTTCCTTATAAGGTCACCCTTTGCCTCTCAGAGAAACCCGCCCAGCTACCTCCGCCTTCTTCTGGTATATAAGTCTTCACTCTGTTCCTAATAAACAAGACTTGATCAGACTCTTGTCTCCATTTCTTGTGTCTTATGCCTTTCCCAGGTCCCACTCCCTCCTCCGAGGACCCCACTAATAACTGGTCCTGCCAGTCGTGACAAGCTGGTGCTGTATTTTCACTCATCTGGATTTGAAAAGTTCTGGGTTTTGTTGTTGTTGTTGTTGTTATTGTCAAATGATTGTGATTTGGCCTTGCAACATTTCAGTAAAATATAATTTGGTTCCATTAAATTCATCCAGCAACCTCTGAGGTGGAAAAAGTCAAAGAAGATATTCCCTGAAGCTACTTTCAGATAGTACCTTAGGCTGGGCATTTAGAAGTGAAGTCAGATGAACTAGGGATCCTTTTATTCCATACATATTCTTAGTTGGAGCTTTTGGTCTTTTTGCACTTCATAGAATGGTCTCTCTTGCCTTGGTTGTAGAGTGTGAACATTGAGGAATATCAGCATCTCAGCTTTCCTTTTGTCGACACTCGAGAGTAAGCTGCTGCAGTTTGCTACACAAAGATAACTTTCACATGTCTTTTCCACTATTTTCTCATGAGAAAATTGCTTTTGCCACTCATTTTTAAGTTACTTGTGTTTTTTTCAAGAGCATATCTCTCGCAAAAGCTATAGAAAGCCAGTAATAAATGCCTTAATAGCTAAGAAGCTCAGTCTGGCAACTAAGCTCTATGTCTACCTTAAGTCACTGTGAAATATTTCCAATAATTTAACTATTTTTAAACAATTACTTTATAGTATATCTAGGTCTAAACACTGAAAATTGTCTCTTTTTTATATATAATTATTAATTAGGTATTACATAGATACAATGTATGATCTTTGCATGTGAATTTGATATATACTATGCCAGCCTGAGAAATTGGAAAAGGGAATTAGATAATTGTTTTTTCATTTTATTTTATTTTGGAAAAGCATTATTTATTTTTCAGAATTGATTATTTAAATTACTTGACTATTTGTGCTCTTTTCTTGTTCAGTTAATATAGCCTAAATTTACAAATAATTTTGGTCCACCTGCTTGTAAGTAATGACTGTCATAAATAGAAAAAAGGTGGTAAAGGAGTGATATTCACTGAGAGCACCATATACGGGTTGGGGACTATGTTAATTATTATATCTTATTTCAAAGAATCCCTACAGCAATTTTAAAAGGTAAACATTGTCCTAATTTATCAAATGGGGCAACAGAATCAGAAAATTTTTGCAAGTGGTATCTTTTGAAGCAATAACTCGTGCAAGGCTCTATACTAAGTATTCATACTCAGGTCAGACAACAATGACCAGGAATTGGCCACAACACCAAGCTCCTCAATGACTTGCCCTGTTCTTTTTTTTTTTTTTTTTTTGGGGGGGGCTCCATATGTACTCGCCATCAAATTGGTACTGACTGATTAAAACTATCATGACCTTCCCTGTTCTTCACCTCACTTTCCTGCTCTTGCATCTTTATCACTGTGTTCAAAAGTGAAATAAGGTTTTTGTTTTTATTTTATCCAGTTAATGCCAGCCACAGAGAAAGTCATATTTTCTACATCCATTTGGAAAAAGATATAATCCAAATTTAGCTATGTACAAATTAAATTCTTTATTTTTGAACAAACTAAACTTTTATTTTTAAAAACTACCAGTATTTATAAAGGCATTATAAATTAAGTGCAAATTCATCTAAAATTACTTTACTACACATAGTCTCAGGATTTACATTGAGTATATAAATTAAGCAAAATAATGCAGAAAAATCTATCAAAATTTAAAACGTCTCACTTTTTACCCAGCAATTCCATTCCTGGAGAATCTATTTTTTTCTTTTATATTTTTTAATTTTGTTTTCTTTCAGCATATTATGGGGGTACAAATATTTAGGTTTCCTATATTGCTCTGTGCCTCCCCCGTCAATGTTCAAGGGTGTCCATCCCTCAGATGGTGCAAAACGGACTCATTATGTATGTATATGCCCATCCCTTCTTCCCTCATCCCATCTGTCCGATGCCTGATAAGTGTTCTTCCTATATGTGCACTTAGGTGTTGATCAGTGAAACCAGTTTGATGGTGAGTACACATGGTGCTGATTTACATATTCTTGGGATAATTCACTTAGCAGAATGGGTTCTAGCTCTATCCAGGAAAATACAGGAGGTGCTAGATCACCATTATTTCTTATGGCTGAATAGTACTCCATGGTATACATATACCATATTTTATTAATCCACTCATGTATTAATGGATACTTGAGTTGTTTCCACATCTTTGCAATTGAGAATTGTGCTACTATAAACATTCTAGTGCAGGTGTCTTTTTTATAGAATATCTTTTGTTCTCTTGGGTAGATGCCCAGTAATGGAATTGCTGAATCAAATGGTAGATCTACTTGTATCTCTTTAAAGTATCTCCATATCGCTTTCCACAGAGGTTGAACTAGTTTGCAGTCCCACCAGCAGTGTATAAGTGTTCCTATCTCTCCACATCCATGCCAAAATTTACTGTTTTGAGACTTTTGGGTAAAGGCCATTCTTACTGGACATAAGTGATATCTAACTGTGGTTTTGATTTGTATTTCCTTGATGATTAGAGATGTTGAGCATGTTTTCATATGTTTGTTAGACATTATTCTGTCTTCTTTTGAAAAGATTTTGTTCATGTCTTTTGCCCACTTTTTGATAGGGTTGTTTAATTTTTTCCTGCTGATTTTCCTGCCATTCTATAGGTTGTCGGTTTGCTCTTGTGATAGTTTCTTTGGCTGTTTAGAAGCTTTTTAATTTGATCAGTTCCCAATTATTTATTTTTGTTGTTGCTGGATTGCCTTTGGGGTCTTCATCATAAATTCTTTGCCTAGGCAAATCTCTAGAGGAATATTTCCAACATTTTCCCCTAGAATTATTATAGTTTCATACCTTACATTTAAGTCTGTTATACACCGTCAGTTGATTTTTGTGAGAGGTGAAAGGTGTGGATCCTCCTGAATACTGAAAAAAAAAAAAAAAAAAAAAAAAAAAAAAAAAAAAAAAAAAAAAAAAAAAACTTTAGAAAATGTCTTAAATTACAAGTTATAAACATAGGTCTAAAGTTATAAATTCTTTATATATATATATATATATATATATATATATATATATACACACACACACATACACATACCATAGTGAGAAAGCTGTAACAAAACAGTGGTTAGCAATTCCCAGCCTGGTAGTCTAACAAATAGATGTCTTGTAACTTTGGTGTTTTATTTTGATTTTCATTGTGTTTAAATAATGTTATTGACATTCGTGAATTTAAAATTAAGGCAATTTAAAAATATAATTAGCTTAGAGCAATATTCCACAAAATTAGTCAATCATGCATGAGCTGACTGAACTGTTTGCATACTGAGAAGTATTCCAGTGCCTATCTCTGAAGAGCAAGATTTCAAGACTTGAAGCTATTTCAAGACTTGAAGCTCTCAACACTTCATGTATTGAGAAATTAAACTCCTGTGTGATAGTCTTAAAATTGAATCCCCCAAAAAGAAACAATAATGGCAAGTAATTCATAAGTTTTCCTCAGGGAAGGAAAGTACACTCCCACCCCCATCACCATACCATTACTGTTGATAAAGATTATTATTACACTTATTTTTATTGAATTAATACTCCATGACAAGAATTTTGCTAGGTACTTTGTGTACATTCTTCTAGCAACCTTGGGAGGGGATATTATTAACCTCATGTTCTCTGGTTCATTAACTTCAAATACTAAGAATCACTCAAATAGTAAGTAGCAGAAGTGGTATTCAAATCACATTTTCCAGAATCTAAAGTCCATGTTTCTGTCACCAGGTCTTAGCTACTCCATTTAAATTAAATGTATAATATCTGGGAGATGTACTCGCTATGTCCAGTTTTCTAGACTAAAGAAGTGTGCTCTAGTAAGGACGTCCAGCACTATGTTGAATAGAATTGGAGATAGTGGGCAACCTTTCCTGGTTCCAGTTGTAAGTGGGAATGCTTTCAATTTTTCCCCATTCAGCATATTGTTGGCTGTGGTTTTGTCATATATGGCTTATATATTTTATAGGTTATCCCCATCTATGACAATATTGTTGAGCATTCTTATCATAAAAGGGTGTAGAATTTTGTCAAATGATTTTTCTGCATCTCTTGAGAAGATCATATGGTCTTTGTTTTTGATTTTGTTAATATGGTGAATTACATTTATAGATTAGTGTATAATGAACCATCCCTGCATCCCTGTGAAGAAGCACACTTGGTCGTGATATATTGTATTCTTTTTTTTTTTTTTTTTCGGCATATGATGGGGATACAGATTTTAAGGTTTCAATAAATGAACTTTCCCCCGTGCCCCCACATGTCTGAGTCTCCAGCATGACCATCCCCCAGATGGTGCACCTCTCACTAATTATTTATGTGTATACCCACACCCCCTCCCTCTCCCCCTGCCCAATACCCTATTACTGTAGTACATATGTGTCCACTTAGGTGCTGCTCATTTAATACCAGTTTGCTGGTGAGTATATATGGTTCTTGTTTTTCCATTCTTGGGATACTTCACTTAGTAGTATGGGTTCCAGCTCTAACCAGGAAAATATAAGATGTCCTATATCACCATTGTTTCTTAGAGCTGAATAGTACTCAATGATATACATATTCCACATTTTATTAATCCATTCTTGGATTGATGGGCACTTGGGCTGCTTCCACAGCCTTGCGATTATGAATTGTGCTGCTATAAACATTGGAGGGCAGGTGTCTTTCTTGTACAGTGTCATTGGATCTTTTGGGTAGATGCCCAGTAATGGGATTGTTGGGTCAAATGGTAGATTTACTTGTATCGCTTTAAGGTATCTCCAAATTGCTTTTCACAGAGGGTGAACTAGTTTGCAGTCCCACCAGCAGTGTAGGAGTGTTCCTATCTCTCCGCATCCATGCCAGCATTTGTTGTTTGGGGACTTTTTGATAAAGGCCGTTCTCACTGGAGTTAAGTGATACCTCAATGTAGTTTTGATTTGCATTTCTCTGATGATTAGAGATGTTGAGCATTTTTTCATATGTTTGTTGGCCATTCTTCTGTCTTCTTTAGAAAAGTTTCTGTTCAAGTCCTTTGCCCACTTTTTAATAGGGTTATTTGATTTTTTCTTGCTGATTTTCATGACTTCTAAGTATATTCTTGTTTTCAACCCCTTATCAGATGCGTAGGATGCAAAAATTTTCTCCCACTCTGTAGGCTGTCTGTTTACTCTCATGACTGTTTCTTTGGCTCTACAGAAGCTTTTTAGTTTGATCATGTCCCATTTATTTATTTCTGTTGCTGCTGTGATTGCCTTTGGGGACTTCTTCATAAACTCCTTGCCTAGGTCGATGTCTAGGAGAGTGTTTTCAACACTTTCCTCTAGAATTCTAATAGTTTCATACCTTAGGTTTAAGTCTGTTATCCAGCGTGAGTTGATTTTTGTTACAGGTGAAAGGTGTGGGTCCTGCTTTCGCTTTCTACAAGTGGCTATCCAATTTTCCCAGCACCATTTATTGAAAAGGGATTCTTTTTTCCAGCATATGTTTTTGTCTGCTTTGTCAAAGATTAGATGGCTATATGAGGATGGTTTTATATCAGGATTCTCAGTTCTGTTCCATCGGTCAATATTCCTATTTTTATGCCAATACCAGATGGTTTTAATTACTACAGCTTTGTAGTATAGTTTGATATCTGGCATATTAATGCCTCCCATTTTGTTTTTGTTGCCTAGAATTGCTTTTGATATTTGGGGTCTTCTTTGGTTCCGTATGAAGTGTAAAATTATTTTTTCTATATCTGTGAAGAATGCTGATGGGATTTTAATAGGTATTGCATTGAATATGTAGATCAGTTTGTGTAGTATAGACATTTTAATGATGTTGAGTCTGCCAATCCACGAGCATGGAATGGATTTCCAACTGTTTACATCCTCTGCTATTTCCTTCCTTAGTGTTTCATAGTTTTCCCTGTAGAGGTCTTTTATCTACTTGCTTAAGTATATTCCTAGGTACTTTAATTTCTTTGTTGCTATTGTGAAGGGAATTGAGTCTTTGATTTGGTTTTCAATTTGATTGTTGTTGGCGTATTTGAATGCCTCAGATTTCTGTGTATTGATTTTGTATCCTGAGATTTTACTAAATTCATTTATCAGTTCCATGAGTTTCTTGGTTGAATCTTTGGGATTTTCTAAATATAATATCATATCATCAACAAAGAGTGAATGTTTGATCTCTTCTGACTTTTTGGATACCTTCAATTCCACTTTCCTGTCTGATTGCTGTAGCCAGGATTTCCAGTACTATGCTGAATAGAAGTGGAGATAGTGGACATCCTTGTCTGGTTCCAGTTCTAAGTGGGAATCCTTTCAGTTTTTCCCCATTCAGTATAATGTTGGCTATGGGTCTGTCATATATGGCTTGTATCATTTTTATGTATGTCCCTTCTATGCCTATTTTATTGAGTGTTCGTATCATGAAACGATGTTGAATTTTGTCAAAAGCTTTTTCTGCATCTATTGAAAGAATCAGGTGGTCTTTGTTTTTGCTTCTGTTTATGTGGTGAATTGCATTTATAGATTTACGTATGTTGAACCATCCGTGCATCCCTGAGATGAAGCCCACTTGGTCGTGATGGATTATTTTTTTGATAAGTGTCTGGATTCGGTTAGCTAAGATTTTGTTGAAAATCTTTGCATCTATATTCATTAGGGATATTGGTCTGTAGTTTTCTTTTTTTTTTGTTGCATCCTTTCCTGATTTTGGTATCAGAGTAATATTGGCCTCATAAAAGATGTCGGGGAGGCTTCTGTTCTTCTCGATGCTGTGGAATAGTTTCTGCAAGATAGGTACTAGTTCATCTTTGTAAGTGTGGTAAAAGTCGGGTGTGAAACCATCTGGACCAGGACTTTTCTTTTTAGGGAGAATTTTAATTGCTGTTTCTATTTCAGCTGTTGAGATTGGACTGTTCAGGGAATCTATTTCTTCCTGGTTGAGTCTAGGGAGGCTGTGTGTTTCTAGAAATTTGTCCATTTCCTCCACATTTTCCAGTTTGTGTGCGTAAAGACTTTTGTAGTGACTTGTGGAATTAAAGAGACAGAAGACGGGGCTTGTGGCCTAGCCTTTGGCTCCAAAGTCTCTTTCCCTGCCTTGGGGGCGGAGCTGAGTTAGGAACTGTTCCTGTTCCTGCAGCTTATCTCCACCTGTGGAATTAAAGAGACAGAAGACAGGGCTTGTGGCTGAGCCTTTGGCTCCAAAGTCTCTCTCCCCGCCTTGGGGGCAGAGCTGAGGTAGGAACTGTTCCTATTCCTGCCGCTTATCTCCACCTGTGTAATTAGGGAGTCAGAAGACAGGGACTGGTGGGCCCCAGTGCCTTTCTGCCCGCTCCTGGTCGGTCTATCCCTACACAGGTCTCCAACGCTCTGTGTCCAGAGTGAGGATCTAGCCTGGGCAGAGACGAACCACGTAGGAGACTGACTTTAGTGGTTATTAGGTAGAGATATTTTACAGCCCCCACATCCAGGGATTTGGGGCTAGGTCTTTGTCCCAAAGTTTGTATCCTCGCCTTGGAGGTGGAGCCGAGATAGAAAAGGTTCCTGTTCCTGCCACTTATCTCCACATGTGGAATTAAAGAGACAGAAGACGGGACTTGTGGCTGAGCCTTTGGCTCCAAAGTCTCTGTCCCCGCCTTGGGCGCGGAGCTGAGGTCTACCCCACTCAGTGTCCAGGCCCTGGAGTTTGACTGGGCAGGGCTGAGCCTTGTAGGAGGCTGCCCTTGGTGGATATAAGGCAGAGAGATTTTACAACCTACACATTCTGGTGACTTGGAGCTGGGCCTTTGTCTCCAAAGTATCTAGCCCCGCCTTGGGGGTGGAGCTGAGATAGGAACTGCTCCAGTTCCTGCCATCTATCTCCACCTGTGTAATTAAGGAGGCAGAAGAGGGGAGGCCAACGGAGCAGCCCGGAGACCAGCGGGAAGTGTAGGTGATTCGGCTGTTTCCCCTCCACTGCATCTCGGACTGCTGGCAAGCTCCCCAGCGGGTAGAGAGACCTGCAGACACCAGCTCAGTGGCGGACACTGCAAGTGAGCAACACCACCTACTGGCTTAGAAACTAAACAAGATGTGTGAATACCCAAAGGAAAATCTAAAGGAAAGAAACAACAACTGAGAGACATGGGAAGAAATCAGGATAGGAACTCCGGAAATATGAAGAAACAAACGGAAAACACACCCCCAAAGAGGAGCACCAGCCCCTTAGAAACAGACAACAACCAAAACCTGGCAACCAAAATGACAGAAGAGGAATTTCGAATGTGGATCTTAAGAAAACTCACTGACCTGCAAGAACAACTCAATAACCAACATAAAGAAACCAAAAAAAGCCTCCAGGATATGGAACAAAAGTTCACAAAAGAGATGGACATAATGAAGAAAACTTTAACCGAAGCCCTGGAGATGAAGAATCAACTCAGGGAACTACACAATACAGTGGAAAGTCTCAAGAACAGGGTAGATCAAACAGAAGAAAGAATCTCAGAGATTGAAGATAACACCTTCCAATTAAATAAATCAGTCACAGAGATAGAGCAGAGAAACAAGAGAAAAAAGCAAAGCCTGCAAGAGCTGTGGAATTGTGTGAAAAAAACCTAATGTGAGGGTCATAAGGTTACCAGAAGGGGAAGAAGACATCACTCAAGGGTTGGACAAGCTTTTTGAAGATATAATAGAGAAAAATTTCCCAGGCCTTACTCAAAATCTCGATATACAAGTTCAAGAAGCTCAGAGGACCCCTGGGAGATTCAATGCAAACAGGAAGATGACCCGACGTGCAGTCATCAGACTGACCAAAATATCAACTAAAGAGGCCCTTCTAAGAGCTGTAAGACAAAAGAAGCAAGTAACTTACAAGGGAAAGCCAATTTGAATAACAGCAGACTTCTCTAATGAGACTTTACAAGCAAGGAGAGACTGGGGCCCCATTCTCACTCTTCTGAAACAAAACAATGTCCAGCCTATAATCTTATTCCCTGCAAAACTAAGCTTCGTATATGAAGGAGAAATAAAGACATTCCCAGACAAGCAAAGCTTCAGAGAATTCACTAAGACAAGACCAGCCCTACAAGAAGTACTCGAATCAGTGTTACACATGGAACACCATAATTAAACGTCACGAATATAAGAACAACCAAAACCCAAAGATTAAAGGCCAGATACTTCTATGGCTTAAGAGAGAAATCAAAGCAATTTCCAACCCAACAGAATGAACAGTAATCTACCTCACCTATCAGTTCTCTCAATAAATGTGAATGTCTTAAACTCTCCACTCTAGAGACATAGGCTGGCTGAATGGATAAGAAAATACAGGCCAAGTATATGCTGTCTTCACGAAACAAATCTAACCTGCAAGGATACATACAGACTAAAAGTAAAAGGGTGGATATCAGTATTCCAAGCAAGTGGAAGCCAAAAGAAGGCTGGCGTGGCAGTTCTGATTTCAGACGACTTAGTTTTCAAACCATCAAAAGTAGTGAAAGACAAAGAGGGTCATTATATAATGGTGAAGGGCACAGTTCAACAAGAAGAGATTACAATTTTAAATATATATGCACCCAACTTAGGTGCACCCGTATTCATAAAGCAAATCTTACTGGATCTAAACAAACTGATTAATAGCAGTACCATAATAATCGGAGATTTCAACACCCCACTGACAACATGAGACAGATCCTCCAAACAGAAAATTAACAAAGAAATAATGGACTTAAACAAAACTCTAGAACACGCCTCGATCCCTCCCTGTTGTGTGCCTCCGAATCCCCGATTTTTGCGGAAGAACAATGGATTCACCTTTGCTTTAGGCTGTAAATGGTCTTATCCCTCCGTTTCCTGGTGGATGTCTGCAAGCTTGTGAAGCTGGTCCCGTGGAAATGCAGATCGCTCTTGTGTGGCTATCCACCTTCCTCACTTTTCACTCTGGGAGCAGAGAGCCAGGAGGGCACCCCTACTCTGCCATGTTTTCACTCGATGTATTGTTTTCTTGATAAACACCTGGATTCAATTGGCTTGGATTTTTTTGAGAATTTTTGTATCTATATTCACAAGGGATATTGGCCTGTAGTTTTCTTTTTTGTTGCATCCTTTCCTGGTTTTGGTATCAGGGTTAGGTTGGCTTCATAAAATGTTTTTGGCAGGATCCCATCCTTTTCAATGTTGTAGAATAGTTTCTGCAGGATAGGCACTAGATCTTCTTTGTAGGTGTGGGAAAATTCAGGTGTGAAACCATCTAGAAGTGAGTGGAATTAAGGCTGTCCAAACGGAAGAAGAAGAGATCAAACTCTCACTCTTTGCTGATGATATGATATTATACCTAGAATACCCCAAAGATTCAACCAAGAGACTGCTTGCATGGATAAGTGAATTCGGTAAAGTCTCAGGATACAAAATCAGTACACACAAATCAGAAGTATTCATATATGCCAACAACAGTCAAAGTGAGAACCAAATAAAAGACTGAATTCACTTCAAAATAACAACAAATAAAATAAAGTACCTAGGAACATATTTAACTAAGGAGGTAAAAGACCTCTACAGGGAGAACTATGTAACACTTATTAAGGAAATAGAAGAGGATGTAAACAGATGGAAGACCATACCATGCTCATGGGTTGGCAGAATCACATTGTTAATATGTCTAAACTACCCACAAGTGATCTACAGAGTCAATGAATTCCCTATTAAAATACCATCATCATTTTTCACAGATATAGAAAAAATAATTTTACGCTTCATATGGATCCAGAGAGACCCCATATAGCAAAAGCAATCATAGACAATAAAAAAAAAAAAAAATAGGAGGTACCAATTTACCTGACTTCAAACTATACTACATGGCTATAATTAGGAAAAAAGCTTGTAACTGGCTCAAGAACAGGGACATTGACCAGTGGAATATCACAGGGAACCCAGATATAAAACCATGCTCATATGGCCATCTAATCTTTGAAAAAGCAGACAAAAACATACTCTGAGGAAAATAAACTTGTTCAATAAAAGATGCTGGGAAAACTGGAGATCCACATGTAGAAGACTGAAATAGGACCCACACCTTTAACCTCTCACAAAAAATTAATTCACACTGGGTAATAGACGTGAACTTTAGGTGTGAAACTATTAGAATTCTAGAGGAAAACGTTGGAAATACTCTTCTAGACATTGGCCTAGGCAAAGAATTTATGAAGAAGACCCCATAGACAATCACAGCATCAACAGAAATAAATAGATGGGACCTGAGCAAAATAAAAAGCTTCTGCACAGCCACAGAAACTGTCAAGAGAGCAAACAGACAACCCACAGATTTGGAGAAAATTTTCTCAACTACAAATCCAATAAAGGGATGATAACTAGAATCTATTTAGAAGTCAGGGAAATCAGCAAGAAAAAATCAAATAACCCTATTAAAAAGTGGGCAAAGGACTTGAACAGAAACTTTTCTAAAGAAGACAGAAGAATGGCCAACAAACATATGAAAAAATGCTCACCATCTCTAATCATCAGAGACATGCAAATCAAAACCACAATGAGATATCACTTAACTCCCGTGAGAATGGCCTTTATCAAAAAGACCCCAAAAAACAAATGCTGGCGTGGATGCGGAGAGAGAGGAACACTCCTACACTGCTGGTGGGACTGCAAACTAGTTCAACCTCTGTGGAAAGCAATTTGGAGATACCTTAAAGCGATACAAGTAAATCTACCATTTGACCCAACAATCCCATTACTGGGCATCTACCCAAAAGATCCAATTACACTCTACAAGAAAGACACCTGCACTCGTATGTTTATAGCAGCACAATTCATAATCGCAAGGCTGTGGAAGCAGCCCAAGTGCCCATCAACCCAAGAATGGATTAATAAAATGTGGTATATGTATACCATGTAGTACTATTCAGCTCTAAGAAACAACAGTGGTATAGCACATCTTGTATTTTCCTGGATAGAGCTGGAACCCATTGTACTAAGTGATGTATCCCAAGAATGGAAAACAATCAACACATATACTCACCAGCAAATTGGTACTAACTTATCAGCACCTAAGTGGACACATAAGAATTATGTTTATCGGATATTGGGCAGGTGGGAAGGGGGAGGAGGGGATGGATATATGCATACATAATGAGTGATATGTGCACTGTCTGGGGCTTGTCACGCTTGAAGCTCTGACTTGAGGGGGGAGGGGAGCAAGGAAATTATAAATAATCTTAAAATGTGTATCCCCATCATATGCTGAAATTAAAAAATAAATAAATAAATAAAAATAAAATAAGTTAATATTATATTCACTTTGTAAATAATTAGGTTATATTATTTAATGTGAATTAGTCAAATAACATATGCTTATTTGTAAGTGCTCCTTATATTTTAGAGATATTAATGAACTATCTTTCAAACATGATGTGAATACTTTTCCCAATTCCTATGTAGCTGTAATATTTGTTCATGGTTGTTAGTGTTTATCCATGGGTTTTGCAATTTGACTTGGTGGAATTCTGAATTATTATGCAGTCCAAACCATGAATCTCCTTCTGTATTAAATTTACCTTATGCATTAGGCTTTAAAAGGTATTTCCCATCCATCTAAAGATTATAAAATTAATCACTAATACATTCTCCTTGTACTTAAATGGTTTAACATTTAAATTAAAATTTAATAGCTTTTCATCATATTACACAAATTGATAGATTATAGTTTTTGAAAATTAAAACAATATAGATTATCATGAAAAAAGTAAAAAGAACCCAAAATAATAACATTAAAATCTTGCAATATGTTGACAATGTCTTTTCAGATGTGTTCTTAGTCATATATATATATATATATATATATGTATATATATATATATGTATATATATATTGTGTTTCAGTGTGTGTGTATGTGTTACTCTATATGTTCTATGTGTTCTGCTATTTTCACATGACAATGTGGTGCTTTTTGTTTCAGTTAATATAAATATTGTTCATTACTATCAATAGTTATATAGTACACCATTTTATGGATGTATTATAATAAATTTTCTCCACCATCTGTTTCTGATTTTTTTTATTATTTAGACAGTTATACAACAAAATCATTTGTAGGAGTGTGTGTGTGTGTGTGTGTGTGTGTACATGTATACCCTCACCCAATTGTCATATTATTTCATTATGATACACTTCTAGACTTGAAGTTGTTGAACCAAAGAATATTGGAATTTAAAATTTTCATGTATATTTCTAGAAGACTTATAAATATTGAGCAATTTTCACTTCTAACATCTGCTTAATATTTACAAACCTGATACTTAAAAGCTCATATCTCATTAAAAATATGTTTGAATGTCAGATAATTAGCCTATGCACATCCCAAGTATAATATTAAGATTAAATTCTAAATTTAATTTTCCAAGGATATAAGTTTTTATTTGAAGTAAAATGGCAACACAAAGTAAGAACAGATATAGTGTATTTTGATCTAGATTTTCTTGGCTCCAAGTGGTTACAAATTTTCTGGACAAATTTTCATCTTGTCTGATTTGGGAAGTTCCAGAATTTCTTTACCACTGCTCTTTTATACCCAAAGCTAGCAATCCTATTGCAGATAAACTGATAAAATCAACCTATTCTATACAATTTCAGGGCACGTGTGCATGGTCTTAAATCAGAAAAGCTGTATTGTCTTTCAAGTGGTGGTGAGGGTGGGGTGGGGGACTTGAAGAAATGAGAGTAGGAACCACATATCCCTAAACAATATATGCTTTATCTTCCTGGTATCCCTAGGTACAGAATTGCAAAGAAGGAATTCCACGCAAAGAAACAGATACATGAGGCAAATCATGCAATACTAGAGCATATGTTGGTATATACAAAAACTTAATACAGTAATTATGGTTGTATACTGCCATATGGTGTACCTACAAGCACTTCCATGATGCAGTAGTATAAAGTATAAGTCAGGAAACTTTAGGAAATGAGGATTGGAAAATGTGTACTCCATTTTAAAGATTTTGGATTTATTCAATGGGAATAAGAAGCTACTAAATAATTTTAAGTGATAAAGTGATATGGGCATATTTGAATTTCAGAGAACTCTGATATTTTTGTGGAGACTGGATAAGAGGAGGAACCAAATAAAATAAGAAAGTAGAGAGTGAGGTGACTGTTGAAGTAATACTGACAAGAATAGTTGGCAGACTAAAATAGCTATTATTAATAGAGTTGGAGAAAATAAACTTTTAAGGGGCAAAATTCATCTTTATAAAAGATTTTATGAATGAAAAATTGATAAAGTGTCAAAGATTATTAGTTCTTATGTTGAATATGGAAAGCTGGATTTAATGTTGGTTTTAATTTTGCCTAGAATATATAATAAAGTGATAAGTGCAAGGGTATTGAGAATGTGTGAAAAAAAGTGATATAATTCAAAATCAAGTTTAAAAGAGGTAAGGAAGGAAGAAAATACATCAAATAAATGAGAAACAGTGACAAAATAGTAGGATTTATGGTCCTGGTGGTGTAAAAGGATGTTGGAATCATAGTTCTAGAGGAATTGAGTGAGAAAGATAGGAAGTGGTGATCAGAGAGTGGAATGCTTGCAATTGAGATTATGGAGGGTTCACAGTTATTGGTAGATGTGAGATATGATCATGGCAGCATGTGGCTAAAGCAGACTGGAAGACATAATAACTGGAAGAGAGGAGGTTAAGGAATTGAGAGCCCCAGATGTTGGAAGACTTTTTTATGTGGGTATTAAATCATCAAGAATCATGACAGGAATTGGCTGTGGAGCACACAGCTGCATGGACCATAGTTCTGAATTAGTGAAAATTCTTATGGCTTCGAAACATTAAAAGGCAATAATGGCATTGTTTGTCCTAAAACTACCCATGTGACCATCCAACCCATACCATCACCATAAAAAATATTTCCACTCATAGCTTATAAGGACAAGTTTACACACGTATCATTTAATTATATTAACCCTGGTCTCAGATGAATGGAACAGGAATGGACACTTGACCATCAGATTCTTGTCAGATCACTCAAATTCTCTTTACTGGAAACTGTAATTGGGACCCAGTGATTGGGTCAGTCATTAGTGGAGAATCAAGTTTGAGAGTCATTTAGATTCATGGGCTGAGCCTCCAATTCTGTAGTATCCCTGATCAATCATGTGTGCTTTCTGAGAATTAAGCAGAGAAGCCTTGTCTGTGAGAGAAGCAGGAGAATGGACCAACACACACACGTGCACACATACACACACAGAAAGACTGTCCAAATTGCAAATTCCCGTGAGTCCATGTTGTATATCTTCTTATATTTTGTGAAATTCTCATGTATCCTTACAATACATCTCACAGTTAATGAGTTAATTTCATTGGATTCTTCCCCCATGGAACTACATTTGCTCTAAGAAAGCAGCTATGATTTACTCATTCATTCAATAAGCACTTAATGACATTTACTAAGGTCCTGAACTGTTGGAAGTACTGTAGAAGATACAAAAGTGAGCAAAATATAGTTTCTTCCAGTCAGAAAATCAATAGCAGAGAAAAGAAACATAAAATATAATTAAAATACAGTGTAATAAGTGCTAAACTAGAGATGGATATTGAGCATCAAGATCTCAGTTGACAATAACTTGATATATTAGTTATATCTAAAAGAATCGATAAAGTCAGAAAAATTTAGTGGAATCAAGTCAAATGAGACATGAAATTTAAATATGCCTTGAAAAATGAGAACATGTTTGCAAAGGGAAAATGTATAGATGGAAAAGAGAAGGCAACTTAGGACAAGAGCCTTGAACAATTCCACGATTTAAGGGTAAGGTAGATTGGATAAACTGAAAATGGCAATGAGAAAGAAAAGGCAAAGGGGAGAAACCAGGAGAGTATGATATCATACAGGCAAAGGGAAAAGAACCCTTAAAGGAATAAGATGTCAGTTAGATTGAGCTTCACTGAGACATTAGGAAATACAATTTCTGAAGGTCGACATAGCATTACTGACACTGGTTTGATTAGCAACCTTAGTTGGAGAGGTTTCAGTATGGTAGTGAGAGCAAAACATGATTGTAATGCTTTACTAGTACATGTGAGGTAAGGAACTGTAGAGAGCATGGGCAATTCATTTTAAAATGGGTTTGAAGGTCAATAGAGCAATAGTTGAAGAGAGAAGTGGCATCATAGGATAGTTTTTTTTTTTTTTTTTTTTTTTAAGATACAAATTTTTGAGTACATTAGACTGGGAATAAAATGTTATCATATATCAGTGGGTACAGGAAGCATTATTAAATCATGTTGTGACAACTAGTTAAAGATTTTTATTGGAAAGGTTTAAACTTATGCACAGGGATGTTAAACTTGGCTTTATTTATAATAGCCTCCAAAGAAATGAGTCTTAATGTCTCAAAGTTCTCAAAATCAATCATGAAAATATTGAATAATATTTTTCATAAGGTTTGGGTAGGTTTTTGTGAAACATATAAAAATAATGTTTTAATAATAACATTGATGATATAAATAATAGTGGTCAAAAATCTATCATGTGAAAAGCATAAAGTACAGTGCAATATATAAAGCATATTAACTATGATTACTATTTTGTTTCTCAAACACAAACAAAAACTGGAAAAATGCTAGAAGGAAATAAAAGAAACGGTTGAGCAGTTATCTGGAGTAGTGAGATTTTAATTTTCCTTTGTTTAAAAACTCTCCATTTTTTGACATTCAATAACAAGCACATATTATTTTTATAATCAGAGAGAAACAAAAATATTGTAATATACTAAATGAGTTAAATGTGCTATATATTTCTCTAGAAGACATAAAAACATATGTTTTAAATGATTACACATTCTCCCATTAATTTAATATATCACTATCATTATTATCATCGTCCTCTTTTAAAAATGTATCTGCAACCATACCCAGAGTGCATGATGCAAGTAGTTTAAACTCTTTAACCTTGAACATGAACAATTTTCAAAGGGTACACTTTACAAAGTGTATTCCTGTGTGTGTAAGTATTTAGATAATGATGAGAATATATTTCAGGATCTTTTCTAACTGAAACAATTTTACATCTACTTTAATTTTTAAATCCTGCATTCAGAAGCTAATAAATTTAGAATAATTTCTATTGAAGCCATGGAAACTATTTAATGTTATGTCAATTTATGGTGACTATATAGGCAAAAATAAAGCCTCTGTGACTGATTTGGACTTCTTTCTCCTTTATAAAAAAAATGAAATCTTGAAGGGTTCCAATTTTCTGCTATTAATGACATAAGTAAGCTTAATTTTTAATTCCATTAAGAGCAAATAAATATTATTTTTTTCAATGTGCATTGCAAAACCTGTGAAAATCATGGCACCAAGACATAACCTCCCCATTGTTTTCTCAAAGTAGTTCAGTTTCTTCTTTTTATAAATAATTTGAGGTGAAAAACATTTAAAGTAGTGAGCTGTTGTGAAGTGTCTTATTGTTCTCAAGCCTTTACTTTAATTTAATGCTTCAATTCAAATGCTATCAGGGTCACATGTTGTCTCTATCACCACGTGGTCACACAGAAAAGTGCTTTTACAACTATGATAGACTTGCGATTGAAGACAAATGTTGTGTTCTACCTGAAATTGTTAGCTTGCATTATGGGTTACCCACACATATCTCTGAAATCCATGATGGTCATGTATAGTTGGTGACTCTAAAATTGACCAATCAACAATCTGTAATATGACAGCCGATCTATTGATGGAAATGAAAACAGCCCAGGATCATCTGGCTTTCTCTAATATGGAAGAGAGAGAGAGAGAGAGAGAGAGAGAGAGAGAGAGAGAGAGAGAGAGAGAGAGAGAGAGAGAGACTAGGATGCACACTTACAAAATTGACTAAGGACATGCTATTTACTTGATTGTGCTGTTTGACTCAGTCATTTAATAGAGGCTGAGAAAATTTAGATTTAAAATATTAGCAAGTCAATAAAAAATAAACCAAATGAATTAAGGAAATTGAAAAGCTGACTCACTTAACTTCTTCCAAATATTCTTCCAATGCATGTCCATTTTCACATTTCAAAATAAAACAGAGAAACAAAAGTAGCAAAAGTTGATATGAAAATTAATATTTGAAACAATCACAAAGGCATACAAGGTCTGCTCAAGATAGCACAAGTCTATACTTCAACTCACCCCCTGTGCGTCAAGCATATGGCAATGACAGATAAAATAGCAGAAGAGAAAACAAAATGAAAACATAGAAAATTCAGGTTCCATACAAAGCAAAGAATTATTTTTTTTTTGTAGATCTGTAAAGAAAGATGGTGGTACTTTGATGGTGATTGCATCAATTCTGTAGATCTCTTTAGGTAATACTGACATTTTAACGATATTGATTCTACCAATCCATGAACACGGTAGAGTTTTCCATCTATTTCCATCTTCTACAATTTACTTTTTAACGTTTTGTAGTTCTTGTTGTATAAGTCTTTCCTGTCTTTGTATGGAACCAGGAAAAAAAAAACGTGTATAGCCAAAGCAACCTTAAGTAAAAAGAACAAACTGGGAGGCATTAGTCTTCATGACTTCAAGCTGTACTATAAAGCAATAACAAATAAATCAGCCTGGTACTGGCACAAGAACAGAAGCATTGATATTTGGAATAGGTCTGAGATTCCAGGGATGAAACCATCTGCGTATGGTAACTTAATCTTTGATAAAGCAGACAAAAATATACATTGGGGAAAATAATCTATCTTCAAAAAATGATGCGGGGAAAACTGGATATCTACATGCAGAAGAATGAATCAGGATCCCTACCTCTCACCTCTCACAAAAATCCACTCAAGATGGATAACAGACTTAAACCTAAGGCATGAAACCCTAAGAATCCTAGAAGAAGATGTTGGGAAAATCCTTTCTGACATTGGCCCTGGCAAAGAATTCTTGAAGGGGACCCTCAAAGTAATGACCACAGCAACAAAAATAAACAAATGGGATATGATAAAATTAAAAAGCTGCTCAGCCAAAGAAAATATCATTAGAGCAAATAGACAACCTACAGAATGGGAGAAAATATTTGCTCTCTACACTTCTGATAAAGGTATAATAATAAGTGTCTATTTAGAACTCAAAGAATTAACAAGGAAAAATCAAACAACTCCATCAAGAAATGGGCAATGTAAATGAACAAAATGTTTTCCAAAGAAGACAGAATAATGGCCCGTAGACATATAAAAAATTGCTCAACATCTCTAATCATTAGAGAAATGCAAATCTAAACTACAATGAGATATCCACCTAATCCCAGTGAGATTGATCTGTATCAAGAAATCCCAAAACAACAAATGCTGGCGAGGATGTGGAGAGAAAGGAACATTCTTACACTGCTTGTGGGACTGCAAATTAGTGCAAACTTTGTGAAAAAGAATTTGGAGATACCTCAAACATCTAAAAATAGAAATACCATTCGACCCAGCAATAGCATTCATTATTAGACATCTACCCAAAAGAGCATAAGACATTTTATTATAAAGACATCTGCACCCGAATGTTTATGGCAGCACAATTCACTATTGCAAGGACGTGGAAAGAACCCAAGTGCCTGTCAATTCATGACAGGATTATTAAAATTTGGTATATGTTCACAATGAAATATTACTCAATTCTAAGAAATGACAGTGAGCTAGCACCGCTTATATTATCCTGGATTGAGCTTAAGCCCATTATACAAAGTGAGGTGACACAATATCAGAAAAATGGGCTTCACATGTACTTGCTATCAAATTGGTACTGACTGATTATCAATATGGTGCTGAAAGGGTGGTGGTGTTCACCAGGGATTTGGGGGCTGAGGGGGTAGACCCACATCTGAGGGATGTGGTGAACAATGTGGAGGGGAAGAGCATACCTCTAACCCTTTCTAGGGAAAGGCAAAGTTATAAAATCCAACTAAAATGTTAAAAAAAAAATTATCAGGTGTCAGGCAGGTGGAAGGGGGGAGCAGGTGATGGGTATATATATATATATATATATATGTATATATATAATGTGAAGTACATTGTTTGGGGGATGGACACACTTGAAGCACTGATTTGAGGAGGGAGGGAAGTCAAGAGAAATGTATGCAACCTTAACATTTGTACCCTCATATTATGCTGAAATAAAAATAAAAAGAAAGGAAAAAAAAAAAAACATAGCAAATTGAAAACCAGAATTATTTCTCCATGAACTAAAAGAACAACAGGAAACCAGAGTGTAAAAGTGGGCTAAAGGTATGGCTGTGCTACGCTGTCTGTAAACAGACAGTTATAACTAGGACTTGTGCTGCTGTGTAGTATTAGGAACTAAGAATCTTCAATTAAAGACAGGTAACCAGAACAAAGTTTCATTTCTAGAAACCCAGATGCTGAGCCATCACTTCCTATCATCCTTAGTTGAGAAAATGTTTGGGACTATGAAATTTCAAGAAACTCAGGAACTTGTGAGTCAACAGTTTAAAGAGAGGACCTTATGATCAGAAATTGATGTTATTTACTTGATGGTTTTGCGATTCTTTCTGAACAATGATTAACAAATGGCATACACAATGGAATACTATTGAGCCCTAAAAAGAATGAAATCATGTCTTTTGCAGCAGTATGATGGAACTAGAGGCCATTATCTTTTGTGAAACAAGTCAAACATGGGAATATAAATACCATGTTTTCCTTCATAAGTGGGATCTAAAGAATGTATAAACATAGATGGAATGATGGAATGATGTAAAATAAAGATGTAAAAATAGAATGATGTATAATAGAGATGTAAAATAGAATGATGTAAAATAGAGACTCAGAAGGTTGGGGGTCAGAGGAGAGGGATGATGATAAATTAAGGGGTAGCGTATGCTATTTGGGTGATGGATACACTAAAAGTTCATAATTTACTAATACAAAATCTATCCATGTAAAAGAAATGCCTACAGTTGCACCCCATAAATTTATACAAATAATTAAAAATAAAAAAAGAAATACTCATGTCTGAGTGATACTTAGAGTTTGGGTAGATGCAAGTATGCAAACAAAGGGATGTTATCAGGGATAAATTTTGTGTGTGTGTGTGTGTATGTGTGTGTATGAGAGAGAGAGGGATAATGAGAGGGAGAAAATGAGAAAGGAAACCTCCTCCCCATTAAAAATAAGCCTGCAAAAATATTATGATAAGAAATGGAGATAAAAAAATCAATATTAAGATATCCATTTATTACAAATTAAATAAACTTTGAGAAGCAATATGGCAAAGACTGTAAAATTGGTATGTTTAAACAATGGAAAATTACAGATCAATATCCACAATAACATTTATCTGTCATTGATCTATAAAAATTGCTAATATAACTTTGAAAAACAATAAGTTATGGGAATTTGTCCTATCACATAAGAAAATTATCAAAAAAACCCATGGTAATTAAGACAGAGTGGTATTTTTGTTTATAAATAGAAAAGTATAACAGAATAGAAAACCTAGAAGTTGGTCTACTTATATATAAAAACGTAATAATGTGAAATAGATGGCAATTCAAATGTGTGGGAGAAAGAATAATTTATGCTGGAAAATTGGTCATCTATATGGAAAAAATAAAATTAGATTGTAGATCACACTAGGTCAAAAATAAACCTAGGTGGACTAAATGTGAAAATAAAGATTACAGCAGTTTTAGAATACAATATAGAAGATTGCCTCAGTGACTACAGGGTGAAAATGTACATTACAAATGAGAGAAAAAATGATAAAATATAAAGGAAACAGCTCTAAACCCAACTTATGCTGTAATAAAAATATTTATGAACATTGTCATAAACAAAGTGTAAAGACCAGTGACAACTTGAGAAATTTTATTTGAAACATGAATATCTGAAAAAAAATTAATATGTACAATTCATAAAGAGCTACCATTAAAAATAATGGTTAAGTTATGGTTCATCCATAAAATCTTAAAGCTGTTAAATAATGAAGTAGTTTTGTATTTTCTGATAAGTAAATGCAAGTCTTAGAACAGCATGTATAGTATATCACCCTTTAAATATGTAAGTTTCAAAAAGTGCATATATCTTGTGTATTCAACAGGCTACTCAAAGATAGATGCAGGAAAATAGAAAATATTACTTATTGGGCACAAATTTAAAAATCAGACAATACCAGGGGCTAGAAATGGGATATTTCATACACTATCAATGTAAACATAAATAGATATAAACAGTTTGTGAGCTATTTCACTGCTTCCAGTAAAGTTAAAAAGATGCATACTATCCGATTCATCAATTTCACCCTAAGGTACACTGGTTCTCAAAGTGTGTTCCTGGGACCCTTAGGGAATTCCTGAGATGTTTGTAGAAGATCAGGAAGGGGCAAATATTAGGATTTTCTGGAGATGAAAAGTTGGGTAGCAGTAAAAATGTTTTCCATATACCTGAACTACTATTCTGTATATCTGTAGTGTGAGAGACTAACATCAAATAAGTATCGTTTCTTCATTCAATTAACAAAATATTATTTGAACACAAGGAATATAATTGTGAGCAAAAATGCATTCCCTGCCCTCATGGGTTTGACTTTCTAATAGCCAAACATATACAGAACTAGGCAATACTCTTTCTTGTCTTAATGTATTTGAAGATGGTCCCTATCTCGAGGGACATGGGACCTAGTTTTGATTTTCATCAAATGCTTTTCATGATTTGGCTCAGTAGTTTCCCTGGGACTGAGTCCCTGCCTAGCCCTTATAATGTTATTAAATAAAAGGAGATATATTAATTCATCAGACATTTATTGACTGCTTGCTATGTTCCACACACTGTTCTATGTGATGGAGATACAGTAATGAACAATAAAGTTTCTCTCTTCATGCAGTTTATAGACAAATTGGAAGTTATATAAAATTTAATCATCCAAAAGCTTATGCATTGATGAATCAATAAATATTTACTAAAGAACTATCATGTTTCAGACACTATTCTAGAAACTGAGAATCTAATACTTGATATAACAGTCTAAGTTTTTGTTAACTAGAATCTTTCAAGGGAGTCACATAGTAAACAGACAAAAAATGAATATTTTGTAAACAAATACACAAGGTAACTTCACACAGAGCTAAATATTATGAAGATAACAGAATAGGGTGATGGTGATAAGATATTTGTGCAGTGATAAGAAAGGCATACGCAAATGAACTATGGATTTCTAGCAGAAAAGAGGAATGCAAAGGCTCTGAGTAGGAGTGTGCTTGGTACATTTGAGGAGCACCAAGAAGGCCATTCTGGCTGTTATGGAGTAGTGAGGACAGTACTCTGAGTTGAGATTAGTGTAGTAGGAAAGAGCTGTATCATGGAAGGGACTGTCCCAAAGTAAATTTCTGTGACAAAATTGTATGCTCTAAATAGTGGAATGAATTTTCTCCAGTTACCCAATTAATGGCCTCTGTACCTTACCCTTTGAGTGGTTAAAGGGTTATGATCCCAGGAACTGAAAGTAGAGATGGGGTGCAAAGTCCATCTTTTGTTGAGGTTTAATACTTAGATACTGTTATAGTAAATAAGAGAGAGTCAGGATACAAAAAGTGTGACTAGCTCAATATGCTAGGCCATAAGTTGTGTGGTGGCCTAGCATATTGAGCTAGTCACACCTTTTGTATCCTGACTCTCTCTTATTTACTATAACAGTATCTAAGTATTAAACCCAGTATCTAAGTATTAAATATATTTTGCATACTGTTGCTCTAATAAATACTGTGGAATTCTTTTCCACAAAGGTTGTACTAATTTGCAGTCCCACCAGCAGTGTAGGAGTGTTCCTGTCTCTCTGCATCCTCGTCAACATTTGTTGTTTTAGGATTTCTTGATATAGGCCATTCTTACTGGTGTTAGGTGATATCTCATTGTAGTTTTTATTTGTATTTCTCTGAGGATTAGAGATGTTGTGCATTTTTTTATATGTTTGTAAGCCATTATTCTGTTTTCGTTGGAGAAGTTTCTCTTCATTTCTGTGCCCATTTCTTGATGGGATTGTTATATTTTTTCTTGTTAATTCTTTTGAGTCTAGATAGATTCTTGTTATTAGACCTTTATCAGAGGTGTAGAGAGCAAATATTTTTCCCACTCTGTGGGATGTCTATTTGCTCTACTGATGGTTTCCTTGGCTGTGAAGAAACATTTTAATTTGATCATATCCCTTTTGTTTATTTTTGATGCTGCAGTTATTGTCTTGGGGGTCTTCCTCAAAAAAATTATTTGCCTAAACCAATGTCTGATAGGGTTTTCCCAACATCTTCTAGGATTCTTAAGGTTTTGTGCCTTAAGTTTAAGTCTGTTATCCATCTTGTGTGAATTTTTGTGAGAAGTGAGAGGTAGGGATCGCTCTTCTGATTCGCTCTTCTGCATGTAACTAACCAGTTTTCCCAGCACCATTTATTGAAGAGAGATTATTTTCCCCATAGTATATTTTGTCAGCTTTATCAAAGATTGGATTGCCGTATAATGATGGTTACATCTATGATATCTCAGAGGTATTCCAGATATCCATGCTTATGTTCTTGTGCCAGTACCAGGCTGATGTAACTATTACTGCTTTATAATACAGCTTGAAGTCAGGAAGACTGATGCCTCCCAGTTTGTTCTTTTTATTTAAGATAGCTTTGGCTGCACGAGGGTTTCTGGTTCCATACAAAGTGAAAAATTATTTTTTCTAAATCTGTAAAGAATGCTGATTGTATTTTGATGGGGATTGCATTGATTCTGTAGGTCACTTTAGGTAATATTGATATTTTAACGATATTGATTCTACCAATCCATGAACAAGGTAGATTTTCCATCTGTTTCAATCTCCTGAAATTTCTTTTTTTAGTGTTTCATAGTTCTCATTGTATAAATATTTGTATCTTTCATTAAGTATACTCCTAGATATTTAATTTTCTTTGGGGCTATAATAAAGGGTATTGCGTTTTTGATTTTAGTTTCTGCTTGATGTTTCTTGGCATATATGAATTCTTCTGATTTTTGTATATTGATTTTATAACCTGAAACTTTACCAAATTCAGTTGTCAAGTCTAGGAGTCTCTTGGAAAAGTCCATGGGGTTTTCTAGGTATAATATCATATCATTGGCAAAGAACAAGAGTTTCATTTCATCTGCCGCCACTTGAATGCCCTTAATACCCTTCTCATGCCCAATTGCTATTGCTGGTACTTCAAGCACTATGTTGAATTGAGGAGGAGACAGTGGACATCCTTGTCTAGTTCCAGATTGAAGGGGGAAATATTTTAATTCTTCCCCATTTAGAATGTTAATAGCAGTGGTTTTGTCATAGATGGATTTGATAAATTTAAGTTATTAGCCATCTATGACTAATTAGTTAAGAGTTTTTATCATAAAGGTGTGTTGTACTTTGTCAAATGCTTTTTCTGCATCTATTGACAGAATCATATGATCTTTGTTCTTGATTTTATTTATGAAGTAAATTGCATTTATAGACTTGCGTATATTGAACCATCCTTGCATCTCTGGAATAAAGCCCACCTGGTCATGGTGAATTATTTTATTGATGTGCTGATGAATTCCATTCACTAAAATTTTATTTAGGATTTTTGCATTTGTATTCATGAGGGATATTGTTCTGTAATTTTCTTTTTTGTTATGTCCTTTCCTGGCTCTGATATCAAGGTGATATTGGCTTCATAGAATGAGTTAGGAAGGATACCATCCTTCTAAATGGCGTGGAATAGATTCTGTAGTGTAGGTATGAGTTCATCTTTCTATGTTTCGTAGAACTCTGATGTGTAGCCATCTGGCCTGGGACTTTTACGTTTGGGGAGGTTTTTAATTACTGCTTC
The DNA here is from genome assembly GCA_008750895.1 of Mirza zaza. NCBI lineage: Eukaryota > Metazoa > Chordata > Mammalia > Primates > Cheirogaleidae > Mirza > Mirza zaza. Next base: position 17,023 of record VSMD01120992.1, on the reverse strand, counting down.
AATTTCTGAGCTGAGATTGGTCTGTTCAGGAATTCTGTTGCCTCCTAGGTGAACTTAGGGAGGTTGTATGAATCCAAGAATTTGTCCATTTCATCTTCTTTCTGTAGTTTTTGGGCATATATATTTTTTATAATAGTCAAATATAATGTGTTGTATTTCTGTAGTATCTGTTGTTATCTCTTCTTTTTCATTTCTTATTGAGTTTATTCGAGTCCTTTTCCTTTGGGTCCTTGTCAATCTAGCAAGAGGGCCATTGATTTTGTTTATCTTTTCAAAAAAAACAACTTCTGGTTTTGTTGATCTTTAGTATAGTTCTCTTGTTCTCCATTTCATTCAGTTCTGCTTTGATCTTTGTTATTTCTTTTATTCTATTAGGATTGGATATTGTTTGCTCTTCTTTTTCCAATTCCTTGAGCTTATTCCATAGGTTGTTTATATCTAAGCTTTCTGTTTTTTGGATGTGATCATTAATTGGTGTTAGTTTTCCTCTCAGGGAAGCCTTTGCTGTATCCCACAGGTTTTGGTAAGAAATATCATGGTTATCATTTTGTTCGAAGAAATTCTTGATTTCTCTCTGAATTTCTTCCTTTATCCAATAATTTTTCAATAATAGATTGTTTATTTTCCATGATTTTGTGAAGGGTTGAGTGTTTCTATAGGAATTGAACTGTAATGTTATACCATTATGGTCAGAAAAGGTACAAGGTATAATTTCTATTTTCTGGAATTTTTTGAGATCTGATTTGCAGCCTAGGATGTGTTCAATTTTGGAGTAGGATCCATGGGCTACTGAGAAGCATTTAAATTCAAGGTTATTTGGATGGATCTATAAAGATCTGTGAGACCTTATTGATCAAGGGCTGTGTTCAGGTACATTATTTCTTTGCTTATTTTCTGTTTGGAGGAACTATCCACATCATTCAATAGCATGTTTTAGTTCTCTGCTATTATGGCAGTGTTGTGTAACCAGGTTTTTATATTAGACAGGTTTGCTTTAAGTAATTGGGTGCTCCTGTGCTCCTGTGTTGGGTGTATAGATATGAAGAATTGTTAAATCTTCTTGTTGGAGCTTCATTTCACCATTATAAAATGGCCATCTTTATCCTTTTTTACTTTTGCTATTTTAAAGCTTATATTATCTATAAATAGTATAGCTGCTACAGTTTTATTTTGACTCCTGTTTTTCTGGATGATAGTTTTCCATCCCTTGACCTTAAGCCAGAAGGCACCTTTGTGGGTTAGATGTTTTTCCTGAAGATAGCAGATGTTAGGCTTGTGAATTTTCATCCACTCTGCCAGGCTATGCCTCTTCAGAGGACAGTTTAAGCCATTTAAATTTATGGAAAGGATTGAAATTTGAGGAAGAATACCATTCATATTGTTGGGTCGAGACTTGTTGCTTTGTTTTACTCCTTGAGTCATCATTTAATTTGAGATCTAAACTTTAATTCTTTGATGATTTTAGTTTGTGGAGTGTCTACTGCCCTGTTTGGTTAGAAATGCAGGTCTGAGAACTTCCTGTAGGGATTGTCCGGTCTTTTCAAATTCCTTCAGTGATTGTTTGTCTGAGATGGACTTTATATCTCCCTCATAGATGAAACTTAACTTTTCTGGATAAAGAATTCTATGTTGAACCTTGTTCTGTTTTAGAAGATTAAGGATAGGCACCCAATCCCTCCTGGCTTGTAAGGAGAAGTCTGCGGTTATTCCGATAGGCTTACCTTTATAGTCATTTGCTGCTTTTGTCTCAATGCACAGGGAATTGTTTCTTTCACGTTTACTTTGATCAGCATAAAAACCATGTGGGGAGGTGATTGCCTTTTCACATTGTGTCTCCCAGAGTTAAGTGTCCTTCTTGTATTTGGATATCAAGATTTCTGGCCAGGCCTGGCATGTTTTCTTCCAGTATTCCGTGAAATATATTTTCCAGCACTTGTGAATGTTCCTCTTCCCTTTCCGGAATCCCAATCAGTCTGATGTTCAGCTTTTTAACATAATCCCAGACTTCCTGTAAACTTTGGTCTTGTCTCTTTTTTCTGTGTTCCCTTTCTTTTTCTGATTTGTTTAGAGCATAGGAATATTCAAGTTCTGAGATTCTTTCCTCTGCATGGTCCATCCTGTTCTTTAGGCTTTCCACTCAATTATGGAGATCCTTTATTGTTTCCTTCATTACCAGAATTTCTGTTTGCTTTTTCTTGATAGTCTCAATTTCTTTGGAGAATCTTTCATTCATTTCCTGTATTGTTCTTGTGGTTTCTCTATGCTGTGATTCTATTTTTTCTTCAGTTCCATTTAGTTTTGTAGCAATCCGTATTCAGAAATCTTCCTCTGTCTGTTTATTCATATGATGTAAGTTAGTTTCAGATGATGGAGAATGAGTATTTTGCTTTGGAGGTGACTTTTCTCTCTGCCTCTTCATGTTCCTGTATACTTTTGCTAGTTCTTTGTCATCTGGGCGCTTTATTGATGATCGGAGGTGCAGGGATTGGATTATGATCTAAAATCTGGAATTCCAGAGGGACAATCCTTGGCAGATCTGGGGAAATGTGCTGTGGACCTGTACTGTATTAGAGGAGTCTGTGCCTGTTGGATTATCTTTGACCTGTTGTCTTCACCAACTTTTAATAGAGATTAGTGAGATTGGAAACCTTGCTTAGACTCCCTAGAATTAAATCCCTCTTGTGAGTGATATTCCCCTATCAACTACTCATATGAAGAGAGGGGCACTCTGATGAGCTATGAGGTTACTGTCTCTTTTTGTTGCTTATGGTTTGTGAGGGGAGATTGGTTATCCAGCTTTTCCAATACCTATGTAGTGAGCTCTAAACCTTTAAATGTGGCAAACAGGACTCAGCCTTTGGTGAGTGTCTTGCCTATCCCAAGGGATCCTTGGGCCCTGTTACCTATTTAATTGAGGTGAGATAAGCAATAGTTATCGGCAAGCTTAAGAAATTATACTTCAGAGGTTGCTTGATCTGTGGCTAGAAGGGGTTGCTAAAAAGTTATTCAGAGATCATTCACTGCATATGTGTGGCAGCTCCTGGTGGAAAGTGTCTTTTTGTGCAATTGATAGGGATTCTTATTGAGATTCTCCTTCTCAGAACACAAGTCTGTAATTTGGCAACTATCTGGATACAAAGGATAAGTCCTTGTATTCTGCTTTTGACAGATGATCCAAATTAACTCGCTGTAGTAGGGCATCAACTCTTTTTTTTTTTTTTTTACTGTGCCCCTCTAAAGATGGGGTTTATCTTGATGGTGTGAAGTAAAAGGCTCAGGGCTGTTGAAGAGGCCTTTCCCAGGGGCACTGATGGACAAAGAACAGAGAGCAACCTTCCTGGCAACTCTGCTCCTGCATATGAGGGGTCAGTCCCCACCCTATGGAATACCAGTGGCCTGGTCAAAGACAAGGACCTTCTGCAACCCAGGCAGGCCTTAGCCCTAAAAGCAGACTCCCTCACTACTACATGTTTCCAGGGCTGGGGGGTGATCCTTTGGCTGAAGACCCTGCCTTCCAGGTCTCCTCTAGAATATGGGTTCGTGTCTCAGCTTGGGTATCGCTCTAGAGAGGCTGTTACTAAATATTTTCAGGGGAGGGATCTGGGGCTTTGGTGAAAAAGAGGCCAGCAATGGATACTAAGCAATTGGAGATAGCAGTACAGCCTCTGGTTTCAGCTTGAATAATGGTTTGCTTCACTACTCTGCCCTGTGGTTGAGTCTGTATTTTTGGAGAGAAACACCTATCTCAAAACCCCGGAACGTACTGGGGGTATGGTTGTCCCATGTGAGAGTTGGAAGAACGCTCTCTTCCTATTTCCACCCTGTTGGGGTGGGTTCTATTTGTTAGGAGCAAAGCAGAAGCAGTTGTGTGGTATGGGTAACTGCTTGACAGGGGACACCATCTGGGGAGCAATCTCTCTCCCTGTTCCCTCCCCTCCCTAGTGGGACTTGAGACACTGGGATCTTCCAAGAGGCTTTACCAAGGAGAGAGCTCCTTCCCTCTTTTGCTCCCTCACCAGCTGCGCTTGAGTTGCCAGGGACCACTGAGAAGCTCCGCTGAGGGGTTAAAATTTTCCCTTTTCTGTGAGTCACTGGAGAAGCTTGGGCCACTGGAGACCCCTGGAGAGGGTCCCCCAAGGATGGCTCTTGCCCCCCCTTCTGCCCCTTCACCGGCACAGCTCAAGCAGCTGGGGTCCGCAGACAAGTTCCCCCTAGGGGTGAAAACTTTCCATACGACCCCGAAAGTGGGGCTTGGGCCACTGGATACCCCTGGGGAGGGTCTGCGGAGGATGGTTCTTGTCCCTCCTTCTGCCCCTTCACTGGCAGAGTTCAAGCGTCTGGAGTCCGCAGACAAGTTCCGCTGAGGGGTTAAAACTTTCCGCAGGTCCCCAGTGGCAGGGCTTGGGGTGCTGGAGACCCCTGGGGAGGGCCCTCGGAGGATGGCACTCACTTCCTCTTCCACTTCCTCCCTCACAGTGCTTGGGTCTCCCAAGTCCACAGGACAACTCAGTCGAATGAGCTGAGCAATCTGTCTCACTTTTCTGTCCCTTCACAAGCAAGGCATAAGTCACTGGTGTTTATAGATCTCCCAGCAAAGGTGACCTTACACCATGCCCTGGAGATTTCAAATTACTTTCTGCTCCTGCCTCCTTTCCAACCTGCCTGCCCATCTGTGTTACCTCTTCACGCTGTCTTCAGGCACTTTCCTGCTTGCGTGGGTGTGGAGGTTGGTGAAGGAGAAGTCGTTCCCCTGTGGGATGGAACACACAGCCTTTTGGCTGGCCACTGAGTGCAGCCACCTTGGACTCCAATCCCCGCTGTACTACTCGGATTCTCAGAACTTCACAGAAAATCCACTGAGTCATTTTCCCCCTTTTCCTGGCACTGATGCCCCTCAAAGCTTCCCTGCAGTTCCATTAAGCCAATCCTGTGGAAGAACTACCTACTCAAGTGATTCAGACCACTTTCTTCACCTACCATTCCAAGAGCAGAGAGCCAGGAGGTCATCCCTAATCCGCCATTTTTGACAATCTCTAGCATCTTTTCTTTAAGAAAAGCAGCAGATTATTCTGATGCACAATCAAGTTTGAGAACTGCTGGTCTGGGAATCTCTCTTCTTCCAAGGTCCTCAAATTTTGTCTGTATAATTTCTAAGAGACACTCAAGATTCATTTTGGATCTTACCTGTCACTCTCTTAGAAAGCTCCCTGCATTTAATTTCCATTTTATTTATTAATTTCTCCCTTTAGACTACAATGTTTTGGGAAGCATAGACAGTACTTTCATAGGTTTTCAATTCCCAATATGAAACATTTTACCTTAACATATCATAGGTGGTTCATTAAAGAATATACAAATAAATGAGTGAATAAATAAATAAGCAGGCAATATTTATGAGAAAATACTGTCATAATAGCAATACTATTAGTGAGATAACCATGTTTAGGAAAATGTTTCCACATGCCATTCAAAGATGAAAAGTGACATCCTGAGGGTATAAATCAGAAAGAGTCAACGGAACGACAGACAGTTGAATTGCTCTGCATAAGAGATGAACAAGAATAGTTGAAATTGGAGAAAGTAAAGGAGATATAATCAAGTGGGGGAGGTTAGCCTAAATGACATAAAGATTGAACATTTTAAATAAAACTGTTGAGTGAGAAAAGACCAATGAGATTTTTAATATCAGATATGTCCAATATTCAATTATAGCATTGTTATACTGCAGTAGATTTCCTCTTTCTCTCTTCAGCTATCCACTAAATTATAATGCAGTTGAACAACCTGTGTGGCCATGGTGTGGAGATTAGTATGACATGCCAGTAGAAGAAATTGTGTGCTGCTCTACAGTTACCTCTCTGATATCTCTACAGACAACTAAATTGTCAGGAAGAGGAACATAGTCCAAAAGTCACAGACAGTAACTCTGGGAAGGTGCAAAGAAGCTGCTGCAACATAAAAATAACTCAGTTTTAGATACATTTTGCTCTTGTTATTGTTATCACTGTTACTGCTGCTTTTTTTATCAAATATACTAGATGGAGGTCACCTTAAAATTTGGAGGAAGGCTAATATCAGTGTTAAGTATATGATTATTTTAAATTATATTAATACATTCTTAGATGCTGCCCCCTTCAAGAGATGAAGCTAAATTCACTTTTTAGTATGGTCTGGGCTTAGCAGTGACTCGCTTCCAGCAAAGAAATGAATATGGCAGAAGTGATGAAATGTCACTTCCAATGGTTACAAAGGTAATATGGCTTCTTTCTTGTGTTCTCTCTCTCTCTCTCTCTCTCTCTCTCTCTCTCTCTCTCTCTCTCTCTCTCTCTCTCTCTCTCTCTCTCTCTCTCTCTCTCTCTCTCTCTCTCTCTCTCCTCCCAGTATTCAGTGAAGAGCTTAGGCCACACAATAGGGTTTGGAAATGAGTCCTTTAGCTCCAGTGGAGCCTTCATATGACGTCAGCCCTGGCCAGCAGCTTGACTTGCAAGCTTATAAGACATTCTGAGCCAGAATCACTCAGCTAAGTTGCTCCTGAATTGATAACCCAAAGAAACTTTGAAATAGCAAATTTTCATTGTTCTAAGTTTCTAATATTTAGATTATTTGTTACACAGTAATAGATAACTGATACAAGTATGGTTATCCTATCTTACAAAAGAGAAACTGAAATCCCAAGAGCCAATGAACATGTCCCATGAACAAAAAGATATAAATTGTTAGAGCTATAATTCAAACCCTAGCCTTCTGAGTCCTAGTACAATAGTCCTACCATTATATTAAACTACCATCAGTCATGTGGAAGTAACTGGAATATAATTCTAAAAACACTATTAAATCTTAATATGAAATATCAAGTTGTGAAAATCAATGTTCTAATCTTTCATTTTGTATATCCTAAGCAAAAAATGTACATCAACTCCAAAACTCCAAAAACCAATTATTAGAACCAAAGGACTTTAAATATATTTGCTCTAGAGTTTCATTATATAGATGGACAATACTGAGCCCTGCGAAGGGAAATTGCTGGCATATGCCACAGACTGAGTTAAAGAGAGAGAAATAACTCACCTCATCAATACAATGAAATATTTTTTTTAAATTTGATATTAATCTAGTTAAGTCCCTGAATACAGAAGCTTACAATTTCGTATCCTTAAGGCTTGGCACAATAGTTGGGTTAGAATGTCAAAATTTTCTTATCTGACCTCCTGCTCAATTAACAATGCTTTCTGTTCCTTCTGTAAAATATACTGATGCTCTAAGGCAAACTGAAAACTCATAGCTAATTACCTACTCTCTCGTATACATATTCTTCTACCTGTTGAGTTGTATGCTCACCAAGAGCCATTATGTTTATTCCCAAACCTACATGACTATGTACTTATTGTTGTCATAATTTGATTTCATTGAATATTATAGAAACTAATTAAATATGAGTTTAAAAAGAGAGCTCTACTTTTTATGAAGCCTAAATTAAACAACTGGGAAGGACTCGATAGAGGCAAGGTGTTAATAAAAAAAAATGTTCTTTTAGAATTCAGAGTGAGAATCTATAACAAATAAAACAAAAATCTAGAAGCATTCTGTACCTTTTAGTGGCTCACACCTGTAATCCTAGAACTCTGGGAGGCCGAGGCGGCAGATCACTCAAGGTCAGGAGTTTGAAACCAGCCTGAGCAAGAGCGAGACCCCATCTCTACTAAAAATAGAAACAAATTAATTTGCCAACTAAAAATATACAGGAAAAATTAGCCAAGAATGGTGGCACATGCCTGTAGTCTCAGCTACTTGGGAGGCTGAGGCAGAAGGATCGCTTGATCCCAGGAGTTTGAGGTTGCTGTGAGCCAGGCTGACAACATGGCACGCTAGCCCAGGCAACAGAGTGAGACTCTGTCCTAAAATTAAATTAAATTAAATTAAAAATTAGAAGCATTCTGTACCTTAATTGCTTCAGATGTGTCCTCAAATTTCTGCTACATTTCAAGACAGTGAAACTTAATGTTGAAGATGATGCTTTATCATGAGGTTTATGTAATAATGACCACAATAAACTTAAATCAAAGAACCCATACTCAATTAAAAGGCCATGAGAGAAAAAATAGTCCAAGAAATAGAAGAATGGATGTCCATTTATATTATTTAATTTAAATGAATTGTCTAAGCTGAGTATATATAATTTTTAAGTGATCCCTAGCTTCAGCCAATATTTTCACTTAATTGAGTATTAGTCACAATTGCATCACATAAGTTTTCCACAGTAGTATATTCTTATGAAATGTTTAATGAATAAATGAATGAAAAGTTAGATGAGGTAGGTAAAGCAAGGAACCCTACAAACTGAAGTCATTTTTCTGTTTACTTCAAAATTTGTTGATACTCACCTAATTTATACCTAATATTTTTCCTTTTATTTCATCATATTACAGAGGTACAAATATTGCTAGGGTTACAAACACTGCCCCTGCCCCGTCCCTCCCCCCATGTGTCCAATCCCCGGGTGGTGTACACCACACATGCCATGTAAGCATACTTTCCCCTTTCCTAAATTTTAACCTTGTTTTCCATCACTGTGTAGGGAGAGGATATCTGAACAAAAATAAAGAACTTCCATACAACTTTCCATAGAAGTTTTACTAGTTTGCAGTCCTACCAGCAGTATATCAGTGTTCCTATCTCTCCACATCCATGCCAACATTTATTGTTTTGGGACTTGTTAGTAAAGGCCATTCTCACTGGAGATAAGAGATATTTCATTGTGGTTTTGATTTGCATCTCCCTGATGATTAGAGATGTTGAGAGTTTTTTCATATGTGTGTTGGCCATTAGTCTATCTTCTTTTGAAAATTTTCTGCTCATGTCCTTTCCCAACGTTTAATGGGGTTCTTGGATTTTTTTCTTGCTGATTTTCCAGAATTTTATATAGATTCTAGTGATCAGCTCTTTATAAGAGGCATAGCATGCAAATATTTTCTACCTTCTGTAGATTGTCTATTCACTCTAATGATAGTTTCCTTGCCTTTACAGAATCTTTTTTAATTTGATCAGGTTGCATTTATTTATTTTTGTTGTTGCTGGGATTGCATTTGGGTTGTTCTTCATAAATTCTTTGCTTAGGCTGATGTCTATAAAGTTTTTTCCAACATTTTCTTCTAGAATTCTTATGGTTTCATGCCTTAGGTTTAAGTCTGTTATCCATCATGAGTTGGTTTTTATGAGTGTTGAGAGGTGTAGATCCTGTTTCCATCTTTTACCTGTGGCTATCCAATTTTCCCAGCACCACTTGTGGAATAGGAATTCTTTTCCCCAGTGTATGTTTTTGTCTGCTTTGTCAAAGATCATGTGGCTATAAAAGGATGGTTTTATATGTGGGTTCTCTGTTCTGTTACATTGGTCTATGTCTCTGTTGTTGTGCCATTTTCAAGCTGTTTTGGTTAATACAGCCTTGTAGTACACCTTGAAGTCTGGTAAATTGATGTCTCCCACTTTAACCTTTTTGCTTAAGGTTACTTTGGCTATTTGGGCTTTTCTCTGATCCCATATGAAGTTCTTTATGCTAAGGTTGCTTTGACTATACAGGGTCTTTTCTGGTTCCATATAAAGTGTAGAATTATTTTTAGAATTATTTTTTTCTAGATCTGTGAAAAATGATGTTGGTGTTTTGATAGCAATTGCATTGAACCTGTAGATCACTTTGGGTAGTATAAACATTTAAACAGTGTTGATTCTACCAATCTATGAGCATGGTATGTTTTGCCATTTGTTTTTAACCTCTGCTGTTTCCTTCCTCAGTATTTTGTAGTTCTCCCTGTAGAGGTCTTTTACCTCCTTAAATTTATTCCTAGGTATCGTGTGTGTGTGTGTGTGTGTGTGTGTGTGTGTGTGTGTGTGTGTGTGTGAGAGCGCTATTGTGAAAGGTATTGAATCTTTGATTTGGTGTAGTAGAACTACCATTTTACCCAGCAATCCTACTACTGGGTATATTCACAAAGGAAAACAAAACATTATGTAAAATAGATATCCACACTAGAATATTTATAGAAGTGCAATTCACAATTGCAAAGATATATAAAGTCCCAAGTGTCCTTCAGTACATGAGTGGATTAATGAAATGTCATATATGTACACCACAGAGTACTATAAAACATAGTGAACTAATTCCATAAAAAAAAACCATAGTGAACTAATTCATTTTGTATTATCCTGGATGGAGCTGAATCCCATTCTTCTGAGTGAAATATCATAAGAATGGAAAAACAAACACCCCATGTTCTCACTGTTCAATTGGTACTATTCAATCAAAACTTATGTACACATATGGAAGCTTATGTGCTCATGAGGTGCTGGCCAAGTGGGAGGATAAGGGGATAGGTAAACTCACACCTAATGGGGACAGGCACGGTTCCAGGTGTGACTCTGGTGGTTCAAAGGCTGTTTATGTAACCAAAGAGTTTGTATCCCCTAATACTATGATTTAAAAAATAATAATAGAGAAGGAACTTCCAAATCTCTACTTGTTTCATGTTATACTTATCTCTTTACTTGTCAAAGCAGATTTCTTTCTTTGGGTGTCTTATGAAAGTTCTCCTTTGTCAGCTCTACTTGATTGGCTTCCATGCTGGGTGAGAGTTTGCAGGCATTGTATTTTTCCAGTGCCATTCACCATGTGATGATGGTTTCTGACAAAGGAGTTTTCAAGGCTGCTAAGCAACCATTACTGATAGCTAAAAATAGGCATCAGCCATCGTATTTATGGGATTCTGAAAGCTTAAGGAGCTTTTACAAGCTAATAGCTCTGTTAGATAATTACTATAAGATTCTGCTTTCGAAATGGGTTAAAATAGATTGCATGTGACTCTACAATCATTTTGTACAGCTAAAACTGTTCCTTGAATTAAAGAGGTTGTTTGCATTGATACCTTTCTGTTTAAATATCAATGCAAACAAGCTCTGACTTGAGGGGGGAGGGAGGGCATGGGCAATATATGTAACCTTAACATTTGTACCCCCATAATATGCTGAAATAAAAAAAAAAGTTAGAAAATTAATTGTATTTCATCTGGGTAGACACTTTATTTTTTCCCATTTTTTTATTTCTTTATTCATCTGTACTTATTTCCCTTAATTAAAGACATGTATAATAATAATATTCGAACCACGTAAATATGGAGTGTGGTTTGAAACTTTCTTCTGAATGAACTACCTGTTAATTTCTTCATATTTTTATCTTTCATTATTATAAATACATCATGAATCTATTAACCTCTTCATTTTCTGATTTTTGCATTAATTTATTCATTCATTTAACATTAAAGGCTTATCTTTACCACCGTTTTTCTATTTCTTTTTAAAATATTTATCTTTTCATCTTTGCATTTATCTATTGACCTGGCTATACTACTCTATGTAAGTCCATCTCCTTCATCTCTTTATCTCCCTAGTTTTTCATTTATATAATAATATCATATCATATTATCCTCTTTAGTTAGCCATCTCGTTATTATGTTGATATACTGACACCTTTCCTAAACTTGCATACCCATCTCTTTCTGACTTTCTATGTAAAAAACAAATTTCTTTGTAGTACCTCACACCCCACAAAATAACATGCTAACTCTGAGTTCCATGAAAGCAGAAAACATACATCTTCTTCTGCTCACAACTGTGTCCCCATTGCTTAGTACAGGGAGTGAGTAGCAGTTAATTGTCACCACATAAATATTCATTAAATGAGCATGTGAATATCTGCCATGTATTTGTATCCTCATGTGCTTCTTACTCCTTTCCACCATTACTCCATCAGTTTTTTGTTTTTTTTTTTCTCATCATCATTTCTTCATTATCTGCTTTCACTCCAACCGGCTGTCAAGCTCTTTGTTTGTCATCCGAACTATTCATCTGTACATATTATCCCTAAAGTTCCCTATGTGTATCTTAGCAACTAACATTTTATTATTAAATTTTAAGATATTTTAATCAGTTTACCGTTGCATCTCTGCCTCTTTTATCTCCTCTGTCATTCACAAATACATCATTCTCTAGCATGCTTTTCTACCTAAATTATATTATGTGCCATTTCAATATAGAATGGTAGTTATGTGTAGTTTTCTGTGGAAAGCCTAAATGAAGGAAGACAGAAAGTTTGCATCTTTATTGACTTGTTTTACATGAATTAAATTATATAGATTCAGCAAATAAAAAGAAAAAAAGCAAGAAGAAAAAAGTAGCAACTTATGTAGTGCCTGTCACTCCATTTAATGAATGAATGTAGGACATGAATGGAATATGAGATATTTATTCCTAAAGTCATTTGTAATGAGATTACAATGTTTAATAACAGGTATTATTCATATAACATGGCCTTAAAACACAAGCCAACTATTTTGCATGTGGCTCACCCAAAGAAATAGCAATCTGTTCCAAATTTAAAGACAAAGTAGCTATGTTGGATCTACTGAGAGTCGGTATAGTAGTGTTTACTATTACAGCACATTCCAATGTGAATGTCAAGTTTAACTTTGGCTATTGATAATAGTAGCCTCTTTGGAACTTAAACTCTATGTAACACATGACTCTACCATAGTTATCATTCATAAGCAGGATGGCATTGCAGGGAATAAGGATGCTTGAGCTTACTTTTGATGGATGACTTGGAATGTTTCAAATAGAAAAAAAGGCAAGGGAAGTCTAGGGTGAGAGACAGTAAAATTCTCACCAAGATTATCTAATTGAATTGCCCAAGCATGTGTGTGCATTTCTCCATCTAATCTTGAGCTCTGTAGCTATTGATCTAGTAGAGCATCTTTCCCTATTCTCCTCCTCATTCAGCTAGAGTTTAATTTTAGAGTTTTACATGACATTTATATGATTTGTTTAATTGCTATCTGATATAGTTAAAATTACATATCCAAGTTAACATTATTTTTATTTATATAATAATAAATTGCCCTGCTTGCACAAACTTCACTTATTATTTTAATTTATCAAAATAATCCATGAGTAATTTTTAGCTCTCACATATAAGTGAGAAGATGTTAAATTTGTCTTTCTGTACTAGGATTATTTCACTTAACATAATGTTCTCTTGTTCCATCCATGTTGTTGTGAATGACAGGAGGATTTCATTTTTTTTAATGGCTGAATGACATTCCATCTTGTATGCATAACACATATTCTTTATCCATTCATCCACTGATGGACACTTAGCTGATTCCAAATCTTGGCTGATTCCAAATATTGTGAAGAGTGCTGCAATAAATTGATCTCATGGAGATAGAGTAGAATGTTTGTTACCAGACACTAGGAAGGGAGAACAGAATAAAGTGGAGATAGTTAATGTGTGCAAAATATAGTTATGTGGAAAAAATAAAATCTAGTATTTGATAGCACAACAGGCTTTCTCTCTCTCTCTCTCTCTCTCTCTCTCTCTCTCTCTCTCTCTCTCTCTCTCTCTCTCTCTCTCTCTCTCTCCCTCCCTCCCTCTCTCTTTCTCTGTCTGCCAGTCATGTGAAAATACATCAAGAAGGCAGTCACCTACAAGCCAGAAAGGTAGCCCTTATCAGAAACTGCCAACATTTTGATCTTGAGCTTCTTGCCTCCCAAATGATGATAAAATAAATTTTTGTTATTTAAGCCATACAATCAATGGTAATTTGTTATAGCAGCTCACACTGACCAAGGTGTTCTCAAAAACCAAAATAGTAGAGGCTTTGGTAAAATATAATTGGGACAAAATTGGTATATAAATTTGACATATAGGCTAAACTGTAGGATAAGTTATTTTCTAGTGATAATTGGGAAAGAAATAGTTGGGAAGAGCCATCCTGTAATTATAACAAATCTCAAACACAGACTGAAACTATCCTTTTAAAGGAGCCCAAATTTGATTGAATAAATCTGTGGAGAAACTTATGCCCAAGGACATTGTTGAAAATAATAGAGCAACAAGTTAGTGATTGGTAGAGCTTAAAAGCTGGTGGTGGTTAAGGAAAGAGATAGATGAAAAGAGCCCTGCCTATACCAGTGCCATTCCATGGACAACATGGGCATACCTAGGGCTTTGTAACTGAAGAGCAATTTCAGAGGCCTCACATTACTGGGGGAAAATGGACTTTAACCAAAACATTTGTACCCCCGTAATATTCTAAAATAAAAATAAAAGTCAGCCAGTCATTAAACAAATTTAAAAAGCTAATACAAAACAAGCCCAAGGGAGAAGGGATCAGTGTCCATATTTCTTACAATATGTTATCTAGAATGCTCAGCTTTCAGCAAATGTTACAAGATGTGCAAAGAAACAGGAAAGCATAAGCCATATACTGTATGAAAACAGAAACAAACCAGGAAAACAGAAACAGAAAGGCCTTCCAGAACAATCTGAGGTCAGATTAAAGAGAAAAAGACTTTCAAGTAGCCATTATAAATATATTTAAAGAACTAATGAAAACTTAATTAAACAGGTAATAGAAAGTATGATGACAAAGTCACACTAAACTGAAAACATTGATATAAAGATAGAAATTATAAAAATGAAATGAATGGAAATTCTGTAATTGAAAAATACAATAACTGCAATAGGAAATGTATGAGAAGGGCTCAACAGTAGGTTAGAACTGGCAGAGGAAATAATTAGTGAACTTGAAGATATATCAATAAAGAATGCAATCTGAACAACAGGAAGGGGAGGAAATGAAGAAAAAAATAGAGATTCAGAGAAATGTAGGACACCTTTAAGCACGTGAATATACATTGTGATGGTTAGTTTTATGAGTCAATTTGTCTAGGCTATAGTACTACATTATCAATTCAATCACAAATCTCAGTGTTGCCGTCAAAGTACTTTATAGATGTAGTTAACATCTACAATCAGGTGACTTGAATAAAAGAATTATTGGGTGGACATTATTCAATCAGTCAATAGACCTTAGGACCAAAGACTAAGGTTACTTTAGAAAAAGAAATTCTGGTTCACACAGCAGCAACAGCTATTGCCTGAGAGTTTCAAGCCTCCCATTCTACTCTAATATTTTGGACTTTCCAGCAGTATCTTTCTTTTCTGGAGAACCCAGAACAGGAGATTCAAAGAGGAAGAGAAAAATACTCCAAGAAAATATTTGAAAAAATAATGGCCAAAATCTTTCCAAATGTGACTCCAAGCAATAATCTGCATATCTCCAAAGCTTAAAGAACTCCAAACGGGATAAATACCAAGATTAGACACATTATAGCCAACCTTTTTAAAACAAAAGAAAAAGAAAAAAAAATCTTTAAAGCAGCAAGAGAAAATTTACTATCTTGATAAAGGGGAACAAAAATACATTTTTATAGCTGATTTCTCATCGGAAATAATGGAGAACAAAAGGCAATGAGTTGCCATAATCAAACTGCCAAAAAAAAAAAAAACAAAAAAACAAAACTTGTCAATTGAGAATCCTTCATTTAACAAACCTATCTTTCAAAACCAAAGGCAAAATAAAGACATTCCCAGTGAATAAAAATTTAAATGATTTGGTGTTTGTTGACATATCTTAAATAACATACAGTTCTTCAGGTGGAAATTAAATGACCCCAGACAGTAAACCAAATTCATATGTAAAATAAAAGGGCAACAACAAAGTTAATTATGTAGTTATGAAAGGCACTATAAATGCACATTTCTACCCATTTTCTTCTCTTAAGTGACTAAAGTGACTAAAAAGTTAGTGCACAAAACAATATCTATGGGATGTACTCTTGGGCCTTAGCAGAGAGAGACATAATATATTTTCCAATACAAAATAAAGGAGGTAGTAGGAACACAGCTGTATTGGGCTAAGGATGTTGTACTGGGCTAAGGAAGTGGATTTGACCTAAGGATGTAAATTTAGTAATCCAAATCCACAGGGAAAATGAAGACATATAGAAATGATAAATAATAAAGTTATAATAGTAAATGCTATATATAATACTTGCACTTTTTTCCTTCTTTCAGAATCTTTAACAGGCACAAAATTATATAATAATAACAATGTAAATAGGCAACCCACAGAATGGGAGAAAATATTTGCTCTATGCACTTTCGATAAAGGTCTAATAACAAGAATCTACCTAGAACTTAAAAGAATAAACAAGAAAAAATCAAACAAGCCTATCAAGAAATGGGCAATGGGAACGAACAGGAACTTCTCCAAAGAAGACAGGATAATGGCCTGCAAACATATAAAAAAATGTTCAACATCTCTAATCATTAGAGAAATGCAAATCAAAACCACAATGAAATACCACTTAACCCCAGTGAGAATGGCCTGTATCAAGAAATCCCCAAACAACAAAAAACAACAAATGCTGGTGAGGATCCGGAGAGACACTCTTACACTGCTGGTGGGACTGCAAATTAGTGCATTCTTTGTGGAAAAGAATTTGGAGATACCTCAAACAGCTAGAAATAGAAATACCATTGGGCCCAGCAATAGCATTGTTGGGCATATACCCAAAAGAACATAAGTCTCTCTATTATAAAGATTCGAATTCAATGACAAATAGAAATTTGAGACACTCACAAATATGTGGAAATTAGACAGCACACTACTAAATAGCCTGTGAGTCAAAGAAGAAATAACAAAAGAAATGACAAAATTGCTTGAGATGAATAAAAATGAAGAAACATACTGAAACTATGGACTGTAGCTAAAATAGTGCTTATAGGGACATCTGTAGCTGCAAGTCACTACATTAAGATACGATTTCAAATCAATATCCTAACCTTCCACATTAAGATACTAAAAGAAAAGATCAAGCTAAGCCTAAAGAAAACATACGAAAGAAAATGAGAAAGATTAGAGGAGAAATTAATGAAACACAGAACAGAAAGCCAATAGAGAAAACCAATGAATGCTTTATGCCCAATGTGTGTGTCTGTTCCTCATACTTTTATTACCCTAGTTGTCAGGCACAGATGTTACAACTTCTATTCCTCGTACCTGGCATTTCTACATTTCACTCTCACTGGAAATTGTGCATAGCAGACAGATTATCTCATTTAATGTAG
>VSMD01120991.1:0-42031 GCA_008750895.1 Mirza zaza | reverse complement strand
AGGTGGGCGGATCCTTTGAGCTCAGGAGTTCCAGACCAGCCTGAGCAAGAGCGAGACCCCATCTCTACTATAAATAGAAAGAAATTAATTGGCCAACTAAAATATATATAGAAAAAATTAGCTGGGCATGGTGGCACATGCCTGTAGTCCCAGCTACTTGGGAGGCTGAGGCAGAAGGATTGCTTGAGCCCAGGAGTCTGAGGTTGCTGTGAGCTAGGCTGACGCCACGGCACTCACTCTAGCCTGGGCAAGAAAGTGAGACTCTGTCTCAAAAAAAAAAAAAGAGTGGGAGATATTTATCCAAAATTATTAGACCATCTGTAATCAATTAATAATAAATTGGGGGCCGGCGTGGTGGCTCACACCTGTAATCCTAGCACTCTGGGAGGCCAAGGCAGGCGGATTGCTTGAGGTAAGATAGCCCTGAGCAAAAGCAAGATTCCGCCTCTACTATAAATAGAAAGAAATTAATTGGCCAACTAATATATACAGAAAAAATTAGCCAGGCATGGTTGTACATGCCCGTAGTCCCAGCTACTCGGGAGGCTGAGGCAGGAGGATCGCTTGAGCCCAGGAGATGGAGGTTGCTGTGAGCTAGGCTGATGCCACGGTACTCACTCTAGCCTGGGCAACAAAGTGAGTCTCTGTCTGAAAAAATAATAATAATAATAATAATAATAAATTGGGAATACATATTCCTTTCTCAATGGCAACAAAAAAAGAATGTAGGCATAACTATAGTGAACGTACACAACCTATATTTCCCATTTCATGTTTTCTTCCTATCAGGTTTGTACTTTAACACGAGAAGATAACCGCTCATTGGGTGTTATTCCTCAAGATGAGCAGCTCCATGTGCTACCTCTTTATAAACTTTCAGACACAGATGAGTTTGGCTCAAGGGAAGGAATGGATGCCAAGATCAAATGTGGGGCTATCGAGGTCCGTGCACCCTGCCGCAAAAAAAGAACACGTTTCACTCAGCCTGTTCCTCGTTCTGGGAAAAAGAGGGCTGCAATGATGACAGAAGTTCTAGCACATAAGATAAGGGCAGTTGAGAAGAAATTCATTCCTAGAATCAAGCGGAAGAATAACAGCACCACGACAACAAACAACAGTAAGGCTTCCTCACTGCCACTCTTAGGTGAGTCCTATACAACCTGCTAATTTTCCATCTACAATTTTTTTTTTTTTTGAGACAGAGTCTCACTTTGTTGCCCAGGCTAGAGTGAGTGCCATGGCGTCAGCCTAGCTCACAGCAACCTCAAACTCCTGGGCTCAAGTGATTCTACTGCCTCAGCCTCCCAAGTAGCTGGGACTACAGGCATGCGCCACCATGCCAAGCTAATTTTTTCTATGTATATATTAATTGGCCAATTAATTTCTTTCTATTTATAGTAGAGACAGGATCTCGCTGTTGCTCAGGCTGGTTTCGAACTCCTGACCTCGAGCAATCCACCTGCCTCGGCCTCCCAGAGTGCTAGGATTACAGGCCTGAGCCAACGCGCCTGGCCTCCATCTACAACTTTAATTGGGAAAAATGTTTGGACTTTCCCTTTCATGTTATTTTTCCTGTCCTTTATCTTAGTTATTGTCTTAGTGATGAGACATAATGGAAAAAAATTTTAGAGCAAATATTAACTAACTCATTGTTCTTGAATCTAATTTGTCATTATTATTATAGTTTGTTAGGATTTAAAACTCAGACACTGAATATATTTCTACATATGTGCCCAAACTAAAAGTCAACAAAAAAGTGACCCGTTAGTATTTCTTGGTAATTTTTCTACTTACTTTTTTTTTATATTTTAACATTCTTATCATTGTTCCTATGACTTTCTCATATAATTTGAACCCCTACTCATTTTTCTTGGTATAGATGAATGACATGACTTCTTGGAAGCCTTCCTTGATCACCTTTAGCATCAAGTTTTTGTTGTTGTTGTTTTTGGTAATACAGTCAACAGATATTACTAAACACAACTTTGAAGCCCTTTGATTTTTTCTTTTTTTTTTTTAGTATCTTATGAAAACTGTCAATGAACTTCTTTCAACTGTTTTAGGTGTTAGGAAAGCTCTACTGAAAGAGAAGGTAGATACTGCTATAAGAGATTTTCTACTTAAATATGGCTGCTAAAAAAGGATCCACTGTGAATATGGCATTTGAGTAAAGTCCTAAAGGAAATAAGAGGGTCAGCAATGTCAATATTTGGAAAATAATATTCTAGGCAGAGGAAATGGCAGGTACACAGGTTCAGAGGCAGGACTTTACCTTGACTATTTGAGGTGTGTAAAGGGGCCAGCGTGACTGGAGCAGAGTGTGACATGAGCAGAATAGTAACAGATAAGATCAGAGTCATATGAGGGGTGTGTGAGCAACTCACCCCCAGGCTTTGTAGACTCCTATAAAGATGCTGACCTTCGTTGTAAGGAGAAGTTTACTGCAGATTTCAGAATAAAGCAGGGCTATGATCTGACTCAAACGTAACCCTCTGGTTAGTAGGTTGAAACTATAATAAAAGCAGGCAGAGGACAGAAAAGCAGGGAGATCACAGAGACTATCATAACAGTTCAGGAGAGAGAGGATGGAGAATGGACCAGAGTGGCTAATGAGGAATACATGAGAAATGTCTTGCTTCTGGTGATGTTTTGAAGGCAGAGTCAACAGGATTTGAGAGATTAAACATAGAGTGTAAGACAAAAAGAAGTGGCAAGAGTTACCCTGATGTAAGAGGCCCGAGGGAACTGGAAGGATGCAGTCAGCAAGAGGAGTGGGGAGAGAACAGGTTCGGAAAGATAGACGGTGGGAGATCTGCAGCTCACTTTGGGCCGATGTTTCAATTTCAAGAACTTATCAGGCATTCCAATGGGTGTATTAGGTAGGCAGAGAAGTTCAAGCAGGAGATGTAAGTTCAGGCAGGTAAGCAGCATAGGGAGTGGATGAAAGCCAAGAAACTGAAACAAGGATAAAAGCAATTCAAGAACAAAACCTGGGAATACTCAATTTTTAGGGGATTCAGAGACAAGAAGGAAACAGCATGGAAAATTCAGAAGATCTGGTGAGATAAGAGTGAAACCAAAGATTAGTATTTTAAGGAAAGAATGGCCGACTTGTCATGCTTCTCCTTTGTCCAGTGATGTGACGACTAAAATTTCCCCATTGATGCAAAGGCTAGTAGAGGCCCTGCAAGAGCAGATTCCGTAGAATGGTGGAATAGAGAATGGGTGAAAGTGGATTTATGAGGAAATGGAAGAGGAACCTAAGGAATTTTTTTCAATGGCTACAAAGGGGATCAGTGGAATGCCGTGATGGTTACAGAGTGTAGAGGAGTTTTTTAACAAAAATGTTAAAAAATGTACAAAGTAGGCTAGGCGCCGTGGCTCATGCCTGTAATCCTAGTATTTTGGGGAGGCCTAGGCAGGAGGATCACTTGTGGCCAGGAGTTCAAGACCAGCGTGAATTCCAAGATCAAGGAAAGAGAGAGAATAGAAAAGAAAAAAAAAATGTTCAACTTGTCCCATCTTTGGTCTATAGAAACCTCTTAAGATGGCTTCTGAGTTCTTTTGTCACAATCCCAGCTGTCTTTGCTAGCTTTCTTTGCTTCTGTAACAAGATGTGCCAGGTTCATCTTAAATAGTTCTGCCCTGTATCTAAAATCAGCCATTTCTCTAAGGAACTACAGAAAAAAAATACATCCTGAACTTACGCTGATATTCAAACTTAGAATTACAGGATATTCCTTAGCTTATTTTATTGTTACATTGATAAGAGAGGTTGTTATGTTTTTGTCAGATAAGAGAAATGACAGTACAGGCATTTATATAATGCTGGAAAGGATTCAATACAGAGAAATACTAAAGAGGCAAAGTGGGGAGAATTTTTATTCCCACTCCTTGTAGCTCCATTTTACAGATATTTAATTTAGGTTTATTTTATGATTCACATATGTGGTTCTATGTTGCTTATAAAGAGCAACCATATCATTTTCATCTTTGTGTCATTCCCTAGTAGCATGCTGGTTAAAATGTGAATTATTTTGGATGTCATCTTTTGGCTATTTTCTTACAGTGTATTTCCTGATAATAATGGCCATAAGTACAATGGCCAACAATCTTCTGTTCCTTTGTAATTCTACCCATCCCTGTTTTTAATCTTTTCTTCCTATTATTTACTTTCTATTGACAACTTAACCTCTATAATGAATAATAGAGACCACCATAGATACTAGCGCAGGTTTCCTGATGTATCATTGCTTGGGTTTTAAGTAATGAGGAATGTCAAGTCTCCAGGTTGTATCATCTGAGAAGAGAATTGCAGATCTTTGAAATTAGTCAATGTTTACTATTAGTATATTATTAGTTATTTTAAAATATGGCTACTTTACTTTTTCTTTTTCTTGGTGTCCTAAAATTTGCTGCTTATGTACTTCCAAAGATTTTTTAAGGACAGAGAGAATGTCCTCAAGAAAAATGTTTCCGGCCGGGCGTGGTGGCTCACGCCTGTAATCCTAGCACTTTGGGAGGCCGAGGCGGGAGGATCGCTCAAGGTAAGGAATTCAAAACCAGCCTGAGCAAGAGCGAGACCCTGTCTCTTCTATAAATAGAAAGAAATTAATTGATCAACTGCTACATATAGAAAAAATTAGCTGGGAATGGTGGCGCATGCCTGTAGTCCCAGCTACGTGGGAGGCTGAGGCATCAGGATTGCTTGAGCCCAGGAGTTTGAGGTTGCTGTGAGCTAGGCAGATGCCACAGCACTCTACCCCAAGCAAAGAATGAGACTCTGTCTCAAAAAAACAAACAACAACAACAAAAAATGTTTCCATTTAATAAGAGGTTTGTGTGGATCTGAGCAAATAACTCACATTTACCAGTATGATAATAATGATCTACCTAATTAGTGAGAAAGAAATGAAGCTGAAATGCTTTCGCTGTTGAGGGTTACAGAGTTTTATTTCAACTAAAATTTTTTTGTATGACTTCCCTCTGCCTAATAATTGACTTTGTCAATTATGATGCTTTTGCCCCAGAAATATTTATAAACTATTACTTATTTTTACTTTTTGGAAAATGAAGTCATACAATGCTTAAGATATATCTAAACATCTCTTTAAATAGTTAAATATTGTTCTGTGTCATAATATTATAGTACCTGCACAATATCCCCATGTACACTTGTATTTTTTACTTCATAGCCAATTAGGTCATTTCTAATATTGTACTATTTTAAACAATGAATATCCATTCTTTTGGCAGAATCTTTGCATTTACTTGTGATTACGTGCCAAGGGAAGAATTCTTTAAGGAAATTTGTTGGGTGAAAAGCACACCAAACTACATATAATATTTAATATTCAATTCTGTGTGCCTTTGAGTATGATTACAAACAAGTAGAACAAAACTGGCCAACATCCATGTTTTATTCTAGTCTCTGTACTTCTCTTATAAAAATCCCTTTTAAAGACAGCAGCTTCCAAAAGAAGTTTGTATTTATCTTCACATTTGGTGTCCTTTTCTCTGTTTAGGGAATAAAACTGAGACGGTGCAACCTGAAATAAAAAGTGAAACGGAACCCCATTTTATCTTTAAAGTTTCAGAAAACACTAAGAACTATTCCCTGATGCCATCCACTCCTCACCCGGCAAAGGAGGCAAACCTATCTCCAGGTCTCTCCTGCTCCCCGAAGACTGCTCCAGCCACCGCAGCTGCATTGAAGAGTGATGCAACAGCCTCGCAGGGGTTTCCAGAAGGAAGTAGCACACCCCACTGCACGACGCCTTATGGAAGCCACAGCGGTGCCAATGCAGCTGCTGGGGAATGCACTGGCATTGCACAGCCTGGTGAAGTGGCTCCTCTTCCTGCCCTATCTGCACCTGTGACGGATTCCTTGGTGTATGCTGAGCCTCCCACTGGTCCGCCTGAGCAGATAACTTCTCATCAGCCAAACCAGCAGCCCCCATTCCTCCCCTCCCCTCATGAACTTGCTTCCTCTCTGCTAGAAGAAGATGAGCAGCAGCATTCTGAAGATGAGCCCCCGTCAGATGAGCCCCTCACTGATGACCTGGTGTCGCCTGCTGAAGAGAAGTTGCCCCACATTGATGAGTATTGGTCAGACAGCGAGCAGATCTTCCTGGATGCCAATATCGGCGGGGTGGCAATAGCGCCTGCACACGGCTCAGTGTTAATTGAGTGTGCCCGGCGGGAGCTTCATGCTACGACTCCTGTTGAACACCCAAACCGTAATCATCCTACTCGCCTCTCCCTTGTTTTTTACCAGCACAAAAACCTGAATAAGCCCCAACATGGTTTTGAACTAAACAAGATTAAATTTGAGGCTAAAGAAGCTAAGAATAAGAAGATGAAAGCCTCAGAGCAAAAACACCAGGCAGCTAATGAGGGTCCTGAACTGTCCTCTGAAGTAAATGAATTGAACCAAATTCCTTCTCATAAAGCATTAACATCAACCCATGACAATGTTGTCACCGTGTCCCCTTACGCTCTCACACATGTTGCAGGGCCCTATAACCATTGGGTCTGAAGGCTTTTCTCCCCTTCTTAATGCCTTTGGTAGTGCAGTGTATTTTTTCAAGGTGCTGTTAAAAGAAAGTCTTGTTGTGGTTTACTATATCTTCATCTCACCCATTTCAAGTCTGAGGTAAAAAAAAAAAATGGGGTGGGTATTCTTAACTGTGACTATATTTTGACAATTGGTAGAAGGTGCACATTTTAAGCAAAAATAAATGTTTTATAGTTTTAAATACATAAAAGAATTGTTTTGGTTAGGTGTTAACCTTGATAGAATCACTCAGTTTGGTGCTTTAAATTAAGTCTGTTTACTATGAAACAAGAGTCATTTTTAGAGGATTTTAACAGGTTCATGTTCTATGATGTAAAATCAAGATAAACAGTGTTAACTCTACACAGCTCCTGGTGCTTAACCACATCGACACAGTTAAAAATAAGCTGAATTATTATTTCATGGTGCCATTGTTCCAACATCTTCCAATCATTGCTAGAAAATCGGCATATTCCTTTGAAATAAATGTATGAAATGTTTTCTCTCTTAAAATATTTCTCCTGTATAAAATAACTCATTATTGTTAGTAATGGTTGGAGGCTGTTCATAAATTGTAAATATATATTTTAAAAGCACTTTCTATTTTTAAAAGTAACTTGAAATAATAGAGTATAAGAATCCTATTGTCTATTGTTTGTGCATATTTGCATACAAGAGAAATCATTTATCCTTGCTGTGTAGAGTTCCATCTTGTTAACTGCAGTATGTATTCCAATCATATATATGGTTTGTTTCCTTTCACATTCAAATATTAGCAACTTACAGTATATAAAATAGCTAATGCAAAAATTGTAAATTATGTCTAAAATTGGAATTAGGAAATGTATCACCAATATTGATTAATATTTTCTTTGAAACTAAGTAAAGGGGGGTCTCTTCTGGCTTATTGAGCAACAATGGCCTCAATTTACTTTCATCCCAGCTTTCTCAGTATGACCCATGAAAGGTGTTTAGAAAAGGAGATGATGGGACAGAATAGGGTTAAGAAGAATCAAATGCTTCTACTGTTTGAAGGTGATGAAATGTAAAAATTAAGTAGCCAGAACTTCAGCCATCCCAAATTGCCTTATTTGTTCTGAAAGTGTGATTTAGAATAAGAAAAAAATTCTGTAGAAATCTTTTTAAAACAAATTTCCTATTGTCATCACATATCTATTCTCCACCCAGACTCCAGTTAAACAGTAGAAATGGCTTTGTCCATTAAGAGCTAATCCATTAATTTACCTTATTTATAAGCATATTATATTTGGGAAAATCATAACTCATCTTCTCTGATAATTGCCTCTGTTCTAGATAACAGGAACATAGACATTCTATTTATTTTAGTCTGCACATTATTTTTTCCCATTGCTTTATTGACTCAACTAAGGCAAAACAAAAAAGATTACCCAAACAACATGTTTAGAACAAGAAGACCTTTCAATGAAATACTTGATTCTGTTAAACTGCAGAGGTGCTATAACATTCACAGTGTCAGATTCCTTGGGAGTATGGAAAACCTAATGGTGCTTCTCCCTTGGAAATGCCATAGGAACCCGACAACCGCTAACACTCAAAATTTTGGTGCAAAAGCAAACAGTTCCAGCAAGCTCTCTAAAGAAAAACATGTTGTAACTTATTAATATTAAAAAAATATATATTGTGCAAAGTATCAGTTTCAAGCTTTTGACTAATCCAAGTAAAGGAATATGAAGGGATTGTAAATAACAAAATGTCCATGGATAGACCATCATCTTGTACAAGTAGATTTCTGCTTCTTGAATATGTAAAATAGGGTAATTCATTGACTTGTTTTAGTATTTTGTGTGCCTTAGATTTCCGTTTTAAAACATGTATATTTTTGTGAGCCTAAGGTTTCTTATACATATAAGTATATAAATAAGTGATTGTTTATTGCTTCAGCTACTTCAGTAAGATATTTACTAGTATTAGACTATCAGGAATACACCCTTGTGATATTAGGTTTTAGATTTTTAGGCCTTAGCTCCCACTAGAAATTATTTCCTCACCAGATTGGATAAAGTTTTATGGCCCTTTATCCATCCACCCATCTGTTCATTCTTCCACTCTACACTTATTGAATACCTGAAAATTTTAAGTACCGTTTTTGTTTTTCTTTGCATTTTTTATTTGTTCTTTTTGGTTTTATTTTGTTTTGTTTTTAAAGGCTAGTCAAATAAAGCAGTGGGAGCGGGGAAGGAATAAAGAAATCTATAACTGTTTATGATCAATGAGTTGTAAACACCACTGCACTCGTACCAGCCACTTTTGTTTTTCTTTGAATCACCATCTATGATATAATAAACTTGAAGAATTAAAA
Source organism: Mirza zaza (assembly GCA_008750895.1). NCBI lineage: Eukaryota > Metazoa > Chordata > Mammalia > Primates > Cheirogaleidae > Mirza > Mirza zaza. The sequence goes on along the minus strand of VSMD01120991.1, from coordinate 33,134 downwards.
TTCTAAAAGATACCCTTATAAACATTTTTAAAAGAAATAGCAAATTACCTTCAAAACAATCCATGGTAATATATCTGTCATAATTCAAATAAATTTGTCTCTAACATTAAAGAAGTTTCTCAATAATCTAAACTTTAAACACCAATGTTAATTTTTGGGACTATTGGGATTTGTGAAACTTGTTGCAGCTTGCCAAAACAAGTATATGAAAATATCTAGTCTCAGCTAAAATGTTTCCATTCCATTGTTGTAATTAACATCATGAATGGACTGCCTAAACTGATTATCCCTTTGTGGGAACCACATTGGATTCCTACTTTGTTGGACTATATTTCCTAATTTTAACAGTTTACCATCCCATTCTCTGATTTTAAAACAGCTTATGCTTCTTCAATGTTCTGCCACATTGTGATTGTATGCTGGCTACATTGCTTTTAGAATGCTCTTTCTCATTGAAACAAGGAAATAAATTTGTTTGAAATGACAATTTCACTCATAAAACTGGTCATCTAACATTATTTCTTCCCCTCTATTTTGTTTTACTGTGATAATCATCTTATATCTCTTGCCTAGGATTCAAATTGGGTTTTAAATCTTCTGCTTTTGTCCATGGTATGATCATTGAATTCATTGATACACGACCTCCAAGGTAGCCCATCCAGTTTATATAATATGCTACAAAGTTACCGACCATGAGAGAATAAATTCTGACTATGATAGAATCCTACAAAATACCATGCTGCCCCTCAAAATTCCATTTCTAATGGCTCTTCGGCCATTGTTGAAATTTCTTGTATTTGTCAGCTTCACCTACATCTTCTTTCCAATTCATCTGCAAAGTACCAAATGAACCATGTCATAAACATAATTCAAATATATTATTGGAAAGTGAAGCTGACTGAAAATATATAGCTGTAGGTAAAATATCGCAACATGTTTATCTCTTATATAACTTTCCAACATCTTTGTTATTCAATCTGCATGTGGATGAAATTTTTTAAAATACAGAACGTCAGCTAGATAAAATCCATAAGCAACTTACCTAATACATAATCCCAGTACATATTTAATTGAATGCATACCCTGTGTAAATGAGCCACTGTCTTAATTTACATGAAGTAACTTACTTTCTAACATTATTATTCCAGGGGACTCCTGCTGATTATCATTTCACAATAGCATGAATGAGAGTGACCCTAAACTACTCTTTTTAAAACAAAAATTATATTGACTTTTTTATCTGAGACAAAGTTATGACATAATTGCATGACAACTTCCACCAACAGTGGGCACAGCATTTAGTTTGCATGTGCCAGCTAAATCAGTAGCTGTATGCAACCTTTAATATATAGTTACCTTCAATTTTACACCTTAATGCATGGAAATCTTTTTTTGTCTCAATCTAATACAATGGTGAGTTTTGATCTTTTGTAGAAATTTATGACAAAAGAATTGTGAAATAAGGTAATATGGTAGTGGCCTCTCACAATTGTGACAGGCACCTTAGAAGTCTCATAGTTCAATAACTGGCTCCATAGAGCAGATGTTAATGTCAGTTTGTAACTATGATTGTAATCAGACTTTAAGCAGATGAAGGCCACTTCGTATTTAGGAGAACTGAAGGAAAACTTGATTCTCTCACCCAGAGGGTATTTTATCACTGGGAAAAAACAAATTTCAAATGCTTATATAGTATAAGCTTTCAATTCCCCTGGAACTTGTATTAAGCATGTATAAGGAGTTACAAAGACTGGATTTTTGAAGCAATTAAAGAAAGCATATTTCCACTGTATATATTACCTAGCCATGATTGTACAGTCCATTCACGCCCCTTACCTAGTTGGCCTCACAAGTAAGTCCCTGCATAGTTTATTTTGATGTGGTTGTTGACATGTATTGGAATACTGTTTTGTTGTGCATATCTCCTAAGCTTCCCCATAAGTGTGCTGAACTTGTAATTGTAACACCAGTCGTATCACTTAACTGAGTGATGTAATCAGTACCTGATTGCTGATGGGATCTGGATTTATCCAAATTAAATTGTGCTCCATGTTGAGCTTTCTAACAGCTTTAGAAAATGATGTCATCCATGGCTCTGGAATGCAATCAGAAAGTCAGAATCAGTATGTCGTTCATCGGAAGCAAAATTTGTGTATTTTTGAATGTATTGAGATTCATTGGCATGTTTTTGGTTCTCGTATATGTGTGTAAAAATAGAAACCGAATTCCTCTGCTAATTTCTGAGACTTTAGAGCTGGCATTTCTGCAGGACATCACTATTTTGGTCCTGGTTGAAACTTTACAAACTTGTATTCTCTGCCTTCCAGTCTCTGGATGACTTTATTTTGATCCCTGTTTCATTTGGGCTCCTGATCAAATACCACTGTTTGCTTCAGAAGGCATATATTTTGTTCCCTCAAGCAATCCAAAGGTATTCCTTATTTTGCCACGCCTCATTTTCACTTTATTTTTAAGGGCCTTATAGTGTGTTCAAATTTTGGTAATATGCAATATTTAATATTTCTTTTTTCATAATATTTAATATTTTTAGCTCTAAAATTCCATCATTAATCTTTTCCTTATTGACTGTACTCCTTTCCCACCCTTACTGCAAAACCCTGATCCTGCCTGGGTCGTAAGTTTTCTGGTTCGTTCACCTGTAGATGTGCCCTATGTTAAAGCAAAACTTCATCTGAGGTAGGAATATGAAACATTAGCTGATGTAACCCATTTATGTTTAGTACAGCTTTGAAAACACTTGGTTAACAATATAAACCTAGTTTTCCTAAAAATAGAAATTTTGTCCCTGGCAACTGTTATGTAAGGCATTCTCTCCTATCCTGTTCTTAAGAAAGAAATCTTGCAGCTGTGAGAAAGATTTTCATTTTAAGGGAAACAGTATTGGAAAGTAATTTGGTTTCTTCCCCATGTGGTGATGTATGAACCTTATAACCTTTAACCAGCAACTCTACTTGTTATTTTTATTTTCTCATTTTACTGAAGCTGCAGTGTGACTAGGTGCACTTTCATTCTTTTTAAAGTTTTAATTTTTTCCCCAATTGTCTTTAAAATTATCTATTGCTTCCTCATTTCTCTGTCCTGTGTCCATTACTCAGATCCTCTACCTGAATACACATAGTTCATTTTAAGAAGAGCAGTGATCTTGGTCAAGTTGTCTTTTACTGTCTTTTAAAACAATGTCTCAGAAGTCCTTTTAGGTATAATGCCATAAAGAATCAAGAGCTTTCATTCAACTCTTTTCAGGTATAGGCAAATTCAGCTTTTAGGAGTAGGTAAGTAGTCACAAGACCACAGGTTAATAATCTGAATGCTCTCCCTCTACCAATCCCAATAATGTTTAACTCTTTTTATTAGTGTTTGAGTGTTTTATAAAAAAAACTCTATAAGAAGTTAAATACTCTAAGTCTATTTCTGTATGGCTTTGCTATTTCTAATGTAAATAAATATACCCCTTTGGAATTCTTTGGTTGTTGGCAATAATAGGAGCTATTCTATAATCTAGATGAGAAAGGTTAAAAAATGAACTGAAAGTAATTGAAAGAGGGAATATGAAAGCCATCAGAAGCTGTGTTTTGAGCATAATAAAGGGAAATTAAGGGGCAGAAAGGAGGGAGAATTGTGCTCCTATCAGTAATCTGACGGTTTACTCTACTAGCTCAAAAGCAAGAAATACTTTTAATATTTCTTCTGTCTACTCCACAATAATTTTATCTGGAAAATTGCTGGAAAATGAGGAACCATTTTGAAAGCAAATATGGTAGTAATAGAAAGTATAATCCTTATACTTTATAATGTTTTAGGTTATCAAGCTGCTTTACTATGGTGCAACTTTTTCTCCCCAATACTTAGGGTTAGACAGGGAACATTGTTCCTATAGGTGAAGAACCTGTACATGTCAAGAATAGCAAATGGCTTGCTCCAAGTCACATAGCAAGTCAACCAATATGAGACAAACTTTTAATATCTGCAGACTGCTAAATGCATTTCTGTACCATGAGCAAAGACTGAGTGTTATTGAGTAGAAAATTTGTCAGACCTAATCTGAGCAAAATATACAAGATTATTGTTTCCATTATTAATTTAGCCAGCTATTATTCTCTTCATGCATACTAAGGAAGTTCTCCCCAAATTCCCCAATTTCTGCATTAAGGTTTAGATTTATGAAGTTTTCTATTTTTTTCTCCTTAAAAAAAGCTCTTTCTATAAGGATTATCCCTGTATGACTGAAACAGGGGAAATCTCCTAAATAATATCTTTTTTTAAAAATATTGCTTTAAAAAAGACTAAGGTCAGCACATCACAATCAAAGTTTCATGTATTAGTTATGTTGAAATGCAGCCTTCTTGAAGAATATGTGCTAGGTAAACATCATAGTTCCCAGCCCCTTGTGGTAAAAATGCAAACTTCTTGTCAGCATCTCTAAAAGAGAGTACTGTCTCCCACTTATTTGAATTTGTTTTGTTTTGTTTTGTTTGTCCTGCTTTGTTTCCAGTCACGTAAAATCTTTGGGTCAAAGGATGAACATACCTTTGCCCAGAGACTTAAGAAAAATAATGAGATATATTTGTAAAGTTTTTAGTAACCTCTTTATAGATATGAATATGAGTATATTAATATCTATGAAGAAGTAGGTTATTTTGGCTATCCCATTAGCACATTCTGGGTCACAATAAAAAAAAAAATAGGCCAAACATCTCTAAATACTCAAATTCCCCCTCTGGTGATTGAATTCAGTAATTGCCTATCTTCGTCAATGCCTGTTTGTGCTATGATAAAATGGCCGACAACTAGGACTTTACAAAAATAGCTCTTTAAAAAGAAAGATTAAATATTTTTTATTGCAATATATGTTCATTTTTTTAACTTTTATGAGATAACATTGTGATAGGTGCTTTAAGAGAAAAATATTTTTCCAGAAATGGTTTATAATAAAAACTAATGGCAGCTTTTGCATTGTGATGTATGGGTGGATTGTCATATTTGGATTACTAAGAAATCCTGAAGTGTTCCCTAACGAAAGACTTGCAAAACTACTAAGTAAGAAGAAAACATCAATTTCTAGTTTGTTCATTTTCTCTCATGCTATATGGTTATCTACCAAGTAAGTTTACCTTGGTTCAAAGGAGAAGCCAGAACGCTTATTATTGGTGGGAGTAAAATATTCATAGATTCTTCACCATGGTGAAATAGAGTAGTGCTGAATTCCCAATACAGAAACAGCAATTTCATAGGTTAATATTCTATCTTCTAGCTGACTTCTTTCTCTCATTGGGGTGTATTTACTATTTATTTTATTCCCTTTGATTTTTTTGCTTGGGGGATTTATTTTTGCCTATTGCCGTCCTACTGTATTAAATATCCTATACAATGAAATAACTTAGCAACAAAATGCTTTTAAAACTCCACAAATGTCCCTTTTTAATTTTTAACACAAGCGGGAAAGATTTTAAAGAAAAAGCACTTCACCATGTAGAAGGGAAACATAATTATGATGATTTCAATTCATGATCAACAATTAGTCCTCTGCAAACAAGGGAACACTTACTAGCAGTACTTGAAGACTTGTGAGTTGGAATTGCATGTTACTTGAAAGATCTTATTAAGCTAAATTTTGGTGCACAGCAGTTGTACATGATTTCATGTTTATGTAGCAAAATGCATTGAAATGTATTAGTATTGAAGCATACATGTAAAGATAGTTGTGGAAATTGTTATATTTTCCTTGTGTGTCTCATTTGTTTAGAGCATAAAGTTTTTTTTTAAATTGTTCTAACTGAATAAGGCTAAATGAATACTGTAATTGAAAATATATTTTAAATCTTTGTCATGAGTTTTTTAAAAAACTATTGCAAATTGTATCATTCCTGATTACACAGAACTTTGTGGGTGGTTTTAAATAAATTTTATACTTCTATTTTGTACCTGATAGTCTAATTTTTCTTTCCTCTTAAAAATCATATTTCAAAAATTTAATATCCAATAATATTCACACATTTTAACTACAAAGGAATATAAGATTTAAATTTGGAGATGACCAAATGTATGGATGTGTTCAACACAAAACCAAAATGCCTAGCATTTATGGAATCCTTATTATATTCCAGAAGCCTTGCTTTTTATGTAAATTATTTAATTCCTATGGTGATGGTATTAAGTAAGGACTTTTATCAGCTCCATTTTATAGATCAATTCTGAGGCTTGACGTGATTAAGTTCACAGTACTAGTAATTGGCAGAGCTGTTGCTCAACTCATGTCCTAACTTAAATTTATCATTTCAATAAACTTAATTCTGAATGCAGTTTGCCAACAGTATTGTCTTTCCTTTTCCTCCCTTACACCCTTCCTCCTTTCTCTCTCTCTCTTTCTCGTTTTCTTTCTTTCTTTTCTAAGATGAGGTCTCACTATGCTGCCCAGGCTGGTCTTGAACACCAGGGCTCAAGTACTTGATCTTCCCACTTTGGCCTCCTGAGTAGCTGGGATTATAGGCACGTGCCATTGTGCCAAGGCTCCTGCCAACAATATTTTAAAGGAGACAATCTGAAGTATTTTTCAAAGCATGAAGTAAAAAAATACATTGGCCATAGGCTCTTAGTGCTATTACAATAAATATTTTTTTTAGTAACAGGAACAACTCCCCACCCTGGCCTCACCTCCTCCCCAGTTTAGATGGGCAGCTAAAGTACATTTTCAGAGAATGGAACTTCCCCCTCCTTTCTGGCTGGTTAAAAGGAAGACATGGTCACATGAGCTGGGCTAACCATACAGACATGGCATCACCATATGGCGTGGCTGAACAGCAAAATAGAAGGAACCTGGATCCCTGGATAACCCACTTCCCTGAACCACCTATCAACTTGGTGTATTATATGAGCAAAAAACAAACACTCTTTCCCATTATTTTGCCCCCTATTCAATAGCTCACCCAATAGCCTAATTAACCATCCACCCCATAAGACAACTGTCACATTTTCCTAATCTTCTTCAAGCCAAATATATAGTTGCTTCAATGTTTCTCTGATGATAAGGTTTTTAGGCCTCTTATCTTCTTTCACTTTTTTTAAAATTTGAATTTGCTATTTATTTTAAGCATCTGGGTGCAGATTGGTGGAAGCTAAAAAAGGCATCTACCCCGCTTATCTTCTTAATGCTCTTCTAGACAACAGCCTGAATAATATTTTATTTATGTATTTATTTATTTAGAGACAGAGTCTTTCTCTGTTGCCTGGGCTAGAGTGCTGAGGCATCACACTAACTCACAGCAACCTAAACTCCTGGGCTCAAGGGATCCTCCTGCCTCCGCCTCCCAAGTAGCTGGGACTACAGGTGTGCACCACCACGCCTGGCTAATTTTTTCTGTTTTTAATTGTCTGGCTAATGTCTTTGTTTGTTTGTTTGTTTCTTTTTTGAGACAGAGTCTCACTTTGTTGCCCAGGCTAGAGTGCCGTGGTGTCAGCCAGGCTCACAGCAACCTCAAACTCCTGGGTTCAAGCGATCTTTCAGCCTCAGACTCCCAAGTAGCTGGGACTACAGGCATGCACCACCATGCCCAGCTAATTTTTCATTTTTATTTGACTGGCTCATTTTTTCTATTTTTAGTAGAGATGGGGTCTCGCTCTTGCTCAGGCTGGTCTTGAACTCCTGAGCTCAAGCAATCCTCCCGCCTCAGCCTCCCAGAGCTAGGATTACAGGCGTGAGCCACCGCACCTGGCCATCTTTCTATTTTTAGTAGAAACGGGGGTCTCACTCTTGCTCAGACTGGTCTTGAACCCCTGACTTCAAGCGATCCTTCCACCTTGGCCTCCCAGAGTGCTGGGATTACAAGTGTGAGCAACTATGCTTAGCCCTGAATAATATTTTTTAAACAGAGCTTGAAGCATGATATTCCCCTACTTAAAATGCTCCCTTGACTTCCCATTATACATAGTATGAAACCCAACTCATTACTTGGCCTGCAGGGATCTAGGTGACCTGGCTTGTGCCAACCTCTGTGCCTCCCTTTATCATTCTCCAGTCAACCTGAGTTTCTACAGTTCCTTGAACAGGCCATACTTTTCTCTGATTCAAAACCTTTGAACTTGGTGCCTGGTTCTACCATCAGATCCTCATATTGTTAGCTCCTTCTTGTAGTTCCTGTATCAGCTCAATTGTCATTACCATTTGGAGTACCTAATATGTACATAGTGTTCAAGGATGTGAATGTCCCATAATTTTATCACTCCCTATTATTGAGTGATACTCAAGAATATTTTCATTACTTTAATTTTTTGTCATAATAAACCTTACATTGCTGGGTTAAAGACTAATGCACCATAATTTTTATAAAAATTTAAGTGAAGAAATGCCATTATTATGAAATTCAAAAAGTACAAAAGGCATTCAAGGGAAAAACATGAATGACCATCCTGCCACTGTTGCCAAGTGTTTATACTCAGGACATTCAGCAACAGAATTACCAACTGAAAGTGGTAATTCTTAACTCAAACAATAAACGGTGCATTTTCAGACATAACAAGAACTCCAATCCATCTGATACTTTCTTGGAAAAAAAAAAAGAACTCCAGAGATTAGTAATTCCAGTGTTAATAAATTCAGTAATTCAATGATGTCAGAGTTCCAGATCTGTTTTTCCGCAATTTTCATGGTCTCAAGATAGCTGCAGCAATTCAAAGAATCATGACCTTTCCCAACTTCACCTAAAAGTACGGAAAAATGGTTTCTACTCCAGTTTCTTTCTAATTAGAAAACAAAACCCAGAAGTCACCAATATACTTCTCTTTATGCTTCCTTAGCCAAGATTTTGTCATATGCCCAGGCCTAAACAAATCACCAGCCAGGAAAATTAATTACCATAATTGACCTATACCAATCAATATTTACCTCCTAGGGCTAAGAGTCCTGCTTCTCCTGAGGTAATAATATTCAGCAAAGGAAGAAGTGAGAAGAACAGCCATTGGGTAAGTAACCCAACCAATATGTCTGCCAGCCTCACAGTTCTTCACAGAGGCCATCATGGTTACAAGTTTTTGTGTATACACCCAGAGGTATTTCTATACATATGCAAGCATACTACACCTTTACTTTTCTTGTTTTAATCTAATAATCCATATCAATGCATGTGAAACTGCCTTCTTATTAACACCTCTATGGTATATTCCATTGTATGGACAAATCATATCTTATTTAACCAGTTCCTTTTGATGAACATTTAAGTTTTCCCAATCTTTTGAATATACATTATAAAATACTTATAATAAATAATGCCAAATTTCCCTCTGGAACTACCATTTTGCTAGCCCTTCAGCAGTGAAATGATAGAGTTTTCTAAAATACAATATAGTAAGTGGTATTTAGTCCCATAAGAACACAAACCATATTTACGTGTTCTTGGAGAGACCCCAACCAATGCCAGAAAAAGCAACTCAGGTCACAAGCCATAGCAACTCTCCCCGCAGCTATCAACAGCAACCAACCACAGGAAACCCCAGATCCCTTCCCCAACCTGGTGGGCCTCGCTCCCAACCTTAATATGTCTTGCCAGATGGCAAACTCTGCTATAAGCTTCTATTAGCACTATGTGCAAAATGCATCACATCCTAGTTTTTCTTGGTACCATTCAAAAGGTAAGCCCCTCTGGTCATCCATCATCTCTTGAATGGTCATCCCCATATTATTCCATATTATCTTTGCTGACCTGCTCATTTAGTCCTATACTTTTCTTCCTACCCTTCCAAGAAGTGTTCTGAAATCCCGCACTGTGATCAGCAATCTTCCCTATGACTTTTACCTAATTCTTGTTATGATGCTACATCCATACAGTTAAGGAAAATTTTTTTTCAATGACACTTTATTCAGGACCATCATGATATGCATATGAACCACTTCAATGGGATTTTGCAATGGGAGAGAGAGTTGGGCTAAATTCTGAATACAGGATGGGCAAGTGGGAATTTATAGCTAAGGAACAGGTTGGAGGTCAGTGGATAGAAAATCACTATTTTTTTTTTTTTTGAGACAGAGTCTTACTCTGTTGCCTAAGCTAGAGTGTCACTCTGTTGCCCCAGCTAGAGTGCTGTGGCGTCGGCTTAGCTCACAGCAACCTAACACTTCTGGGCTCAAGCAATCCTTCTGCCTCAGCCTCCCGAGTAGCTGGGACTACAGTCACGCAGCCACCGTGCCCGGCTATTTTTTTTCTATATATATTTAGTTGGCCAATTAATTTGTTTCTATTTGTAATAGGGACGGGGTCTCACTCTTGCTCAGGCCGGTTTTGAACTCTTTTTTTTTTTTTTTGAGACAGAGTTTCACTTTATTGCCCAGGCTAGAGTGAGTGCCATGGCGTCAGCCTAGCTCACAGCAACCTCAAACTCCTGGGCTCAAGCAATCCTGCTGCCTCAGCCTCCCAAGTAGCTGGGACTACAGACATGCGCCACCATGCCCAGGTAATTTTTTCTATATATATTTTAGTTGGCCAATTAATTTCTTTCTATTTATAGTAGAGATGGGGTCTCGCTCTTGCTCAGGCTGGGTCTCGAACTCCTGAGCTCAAACGATCTGCCCACCTCCGCCTCCCAGAGAGCTAGGATTACAGGCTTGAGCCACCGCGCCCGGCCTGGTTTTGAACTCTTAACCGTGATCGATCCACTCGCCTCGGCCTCCCAGAGTGCTAGGATTACAGGCGTGAGCCACTACGCCCGGCCTGAAAATTACTATTAATAACAGGTAACATCAGGGATCAGGGGATTCTGACTAAACCCATGTTACAGGATTCTTGCTGAAGACAGATCAGGGTGATGACTCATCACCCAGGAGGTAGTGAAGGATGAGGAACTTGATTAGATATAGAGGGTGAAGGGTTCTTGCCAAACTGACTTAGCAGGGTTCTTTGCTAAAACTGAATTTTAGCTAGTGAGGTGGTGTGCCTGCAGTCTCAGCTACTTGGTATCTTGAGGCTGGAGAATCGCTTGAGGCCAGGAGTTCCAGGCTGCAGTGTGTTACAATTGTGACTGTGAATAGCTAGCACACTCCAGACTAGGGAACACACCAAAACCTCATCTCTTAAATAGATTAATTAACTAATTAATTAATTAAAAAACTGGATTACAAGGAAGTGCACAGATGGGACAGATGGGCCTACATAAAAGCTCAGGATTTGGTCAAACCAGAAGTCTAATAATAATAATAAAAAAAAAACAACTCAGGAGCCTAAGTTTGGTCACGTACAGAATCTTTGTCATCTCCTCCTCTTTTCACAGAAAGAAGAGACATTTTTTCCTTTGAACAATTTAAGTCCATTTTTTCATTCAGTCATCTTTTGTTCATTAAGGATCATCTCTTGGAACTTAGTAGCAGAGGATGTTTCCTGATGGTGCTAGCAGTCAGACATTTAATGAGGTGAATTTCTATGAAAAGCAAAGATTAATAGTTGGAAACCTGGTTTCTGAGGCTAGAGGGCAGCCAGTCAAGAAGATTTCTAGGTGTTGGAATTGAGGATGGCACTGGGTGTTTATGATGAAGTTTCTGAGTGACCCACCCAGGAGCAGGTGCAAATATGATTTCTTTTAAGTTTATATCAAGTTTTTCAACTTCAGCTTATAGGGTTTTGAGAAAATAAGCAATATCAATTTTTCATTACTCTAAGCCAGAGGATGGGAGACAAATTGGAAATAATAGTTTGGAGAGTTGTAGCCAAATATTGGAGGAAACGATTTTTAATAGAATAATACAGGATCCAGTTCAATTTGCAGATAGTCTTCAAAGACAATGAACAAGACTAGAATTTGATACCCAGAGCGTATGTTATAGTTTTCTACTGAAACAATTTTCTCTTTAAAAATCATTCTTATTTCTATCAAAGATGATCAAAATCAGACTAATTTGTTTGTAAAATAACTCTGTTCAGTAAACGTGGCCTGCTTATTTACATAAGTGTAGTAAGAATATTAATATATAGGTTCTCTTTAAGTTTGCTTTGCTGAAACTTTTCATAAGGAATCTGATTGGACTTTTAAAAGCCTTTTGAGGCTGGGAAACCAAGCCAAGGACTTGCCATCAGACTTTGCCAGCAATATCTAAAGATTTGGAAGAATTCCTCTCTTTTAGAGAGGGTCAAAGTTGTTTTTTTTTTATTTCGGCATATTATGGGGGTACAGATTTTAAGGTTTCAATAAATGCCCTTTCCCCCCTCCCCCCACAAGTCTGAGTTTCCAGCATGACCATCCCCCAGATGGTGCACATCTCACTCATTATGTATGTATATACCCGCCCCCCTCCCCCCAGGGTCAAAGTTTCTTAAGACCCAAAGCATCTTAAGGTTCCTAGGAGTGCCAAGAAGTGATAATTCGTTACTCACCTGCAAGGCAACAATGGAAGAGGACCATGTGTATGTGAAAATTGATCATAGGAATTGGGTCTTTATTGTCATATGCAAATGAAACAGACTTGAAAAGCCAGGCAAAAAGCACTCAGGGTACACACATTGCTTCAAAGATGTAATTCTCTACAAACCTTACTGCTGAAACTGCTTATCGTCACCTAAAACCAGTTTTATCTATAGCTTCTGAACTAACTTGCTTGCTGCAACTCTAGGACTAATATTGCCCATTGCTGTGGCTCATCAATCAGAGCTTGCCAGCTCCCCAAACCTTTACTATTGCCAATGAACTCTCTTAAAGAGCAATAGGTAACTTTTCTTTTATAAAACCTCTAACCTTCTGTTTGTTCTTCAGACATACCAAAGATCAATCTACACGTATACCTCAAATTGCAATTCTTCCTTCCCAAATAAAACATTAGAGACTTTTCTCCACATTTTAATTTTTACTTCAACATATACAAGGTTCCAGGCCAGTTTTTTCCAAGGAACTTTATTGGCTCCACAAAGTCAAGCTCAGTTCCTTACAGTTGTCTGGTCATACTGGAAATATGACATTTCAGGCCGGGCGCGGTGGCTCAAGCCTGTAATCCTAGCTCTCTGGGAGGCCGAGGTGGGCGGATCGTTTGAGCTCAGGAGTTCGAGACCAGCCTGAGCAAGAGCGAGACCCCATCTCTACTATAAAAATAGAAAGAAATTAATTGGCCAACTAATATATAGAGAAAAAATTAGTCGGGCATGGTGGCACATGCCTGTAGTCCCAGCTACTTGGGAGGCTGAGGCAGCAGGATTGCTTGAGCCCAGGAGTTTGAGGTTGCTGTGAGCTAGGCTGACGCCATGGCACTCACTCTAGCCTGGGCAATAAAGTGAGACTCTGTCTCAAAAAAAAAAACAAATATGACATTTCAGTCAATGCCTCAGTAATATAACCAATGTCTCTAATTGTATATTGTTACAAGGAGAACAAATTCTTACTGAACTAATGCATATCACTATATTGTCATGAAAATAAGAATACTAATAGTTTCTGAATTCCAGAGAGAACAGGTAGGGAGATAAAAGTAACTTTCATCTTTGTTCACAAAGGTATACTTTACCAAATTGCTGTAAGCTATAGATAACTTAAGAGTAAAGCAAAAATTTCCTTAATTCTGGGAAACCAAACATTAAATAATCAGCAACATTGGCCGTAAAATGGAATGAAGTACGGATCCATGCTACAACACGGATGAACACTGAAAACATTGTGTATAATCAAAACAGCCAGATACCCAAAAGGCCACATACTGTATGATTCTATTTACGTGAAATGTCTAAAATAGGCAAGTGCATAGAGACACAAAGATGAGTGGTTGCCAGAGACTGGGGGAGGAAGGAATTAAAGTGCGACTGCTTAATAGGTGTAAGTTTCCTTTTTCTTTTGAATGAAAAACATTACAAAATATTTGAAACAGCAAATTGTATGTTATGTAAACTTTACCCAAATTTTCAAAGATGTTAAAATGTTACAAGATATAGTCATTCTCCCAAGTTACTGGACTAGGAGGGAAAAAAAGTAAAAAACATAAAATGGCGGTGGCACCAATCGGATCACGTGACTACAGTTTATTTCCTTCCCACCCTCCGGAAAGTCCTTCCCTCAGAGCAAGCGGAAGACGTAGCCCTGCTCATTGTTTAGCGAAGCCAAGGTAACCCTTCTTAGGCGCGCTCTCGTTCCAGCCGCGTAGAGAAAGGGGCGAGCGAATTGAGGCGGGCGGGAGAGCGCGCACGTAGAACGTGATCTCGTAAGCGCCGCTCCTCCGGGAGTTGGAAGGAGGAGAGAGGCGTGGAGGAAGAGGTGGAAGTTGGCGCATGCGCCTAAGGCTGACGGGTTTGAAATGGCTTCGGTGTTAGCCGGGACCCGACTCAGGTGAAGGTCTGGTCCGCGCATTTGGAGCGGCGGGCGGCCACGCCAGGCTTCTTAACATCCTTTCGGATCCACGGAGGGGACAGGAGCGGCTGTTTTGGTAGCGCGGCGGCCGCAGGCCGGCGACGGTGGGGCTCTTGTGGGACTGGGGCGGGAGGGACACGGTCCCTTTTGTGCGGGTCGGAGCAGGCCCCGCGCGGCCGGCCCCTCCCCCACCGCCTCGCTCTCTCCCCGCGGCCCTTCAGGTGCCCCCAGCGCCCCTCAGCCTCGCCTCCGCAGCCTTCAGCCTGCCGTCCGCCGTCCATCACCCCCGAGCCGCTGCGGTGTTAGCCTCCTGGCCTCCAGGCCCAGGGCATTGGGGCGGCTCGCGGCAGCATGCGGTTTGAGGGATGGAGGCTTTCTCCGTCCGGTCCAGGGGTTGAGGAGACTGCAGCTCTCAGTATCCCCTCGTTAGCGCTTCACCCACTGTCGTGGGTCGGTAGATTCCGCCTTCCGTGTTCTACGGCTGGCTGGGGCCCGAGGAAGATGGATGGCAGAGCTCTGGCCCTTCCGAGTCGCGGCGGCCGACCGGGGGAGGGGGGCGGGGAGGAGTGCGCGGGCGGAGGTCTTCGCCTTTTCTGGTGTGAATTGGGGGGAGGGGTCTTTGCGGTGGTTTTTGAAGGGACATCCGTTATCTCAACTGCCTTTTCCCTCGAGGGAGGGGATGGAAAAGAACCCCACGGTTTCTTTAGTAGAGAAAGTAAAGAGATGTTCGTTATTTAAATGATGTTCTTTAAAATTTTTTCTTGGGGGTCTCGTCCTAATTTCCGTTGTTGGCTTCATCACTTCTCTGGCTTTACTCCCCAACCTACTGCAGTACGAAACACGCAGGCGATGTTTCCTGTGAATATAAAGTTGTGAACTTCTTTTTGTTAACAATTGGGTAGACACAGCAGATGGTCTTCCGTTTAAATGCGACAATTTGTAGTCGCATGAGTGCCTTTCTTGTAAGTGTACTCCTTAGGTCATCTTTTAAACTAGGGTAGTTTTGGTGATGTACTTGATGTAAAACGTTTTTGCTGCATTTCAGATGTTCTTTTGCCCTTTTTCTACTTCCTCTTATGTCTGCTTAGATCTATGGAGATGTCCTTGATACATTAAACATTTCTTTCAGATTCATTTTGTGATATTTATAGTTTGGCTGAACTTTAAAATGTGGATCCTTTCTTAATAGATCGCTGCTATAGAAGACAAGCGAAGGTTTCTTTTCCCTTTGCATCATGGCTCAGTTTGGAGGACAGAAGAATCCGCCATGGGCTACTCAGTTTACAGCCACTGCAGTATCACAGCCAGGTCAGGCTACTGAACACATGTGGGGGGAGGACCCTGTTATAACTATATGGATTAGACTATGCATGATAGTGTAAAATGTTTGCAAATGATGCATCCTTTATCTGTGAGGGTCCTTTTAAAAATTCACAGAAAAACTTGTAAAAAGGCTGTTTCACCTAGCAATTTGGACAGTATTAGCTTTTAATTGATTTAATTATGTTAGAGGTTAGCAGCCACTAAAATAGAGTATATTTTGCGTGTTAAGGTGCTAGTATTTACAAATTATATTTAAAAGTAAATATTTGAAAGCCATACTTTATGAAAAACTATACATGCCTGTGGTTTTCAGTTTGAATTTAAAGTAGGAAAAACCAACTCTAAAGAATGTAATTACCAAGCAAAGGAAAATGATAGTTGTTAAAGCAGTAAGTGAACATTTACATTTTCAAAATAAATGAAAAATGTTACTGAAACTGTTTCAGTAGATTTTTTCCCAATTTTCTAAGGAAGAATTTTTTACCATTTCTTGACTTACTGGTTGAACCTTAAAACATTTAACTCTTACTTCTGTAGCTTTTCATTTTTTACTTAAATATAATAAACCAGTAGTGTTTAGGCATTTCAAATAAGTTTCCCAGGGATTCTACAGAATGAGATTTTGAGTACCTAGAAAAGTTGCAGCTTAGTCTGTTCATTTGAATATATTTTTATTTATGATATATCTTGTACTAGTGCTTAGCTGTGTTTTATTTGCTTAAAATATGTTTTGTAATTTGAGGTCACTGATCTTCTAACTTTAGTGTTCTAAAATTTCTTTCTCTTTTTGTATGTCACTCTCTTGTCCCAGAAATGTTCTAAAATTTGGTGGGAATGATAGTTATCTAGGTGACCTTTTTCCTTAAATGGATACTTCAGTGGTTTTTTTTTTTTTTCCTCTAGTCATGGAAATAGTGTTTTTAATTACTCTTGATTTGGGTGATTAAAGGTCAGCAGTTACTTCTGTTGGCAAATGAAAATTATATGAAATAATCATTATAGATATACTGAATTTGGATCCAGGTATTTCTTTTCTGTGTTACATAATGGGAAAAAAAATTTACTTAGTTTTGATGAAGCAGAAATTATTAGCAACTACTGTGTGTCCAGAAGCAAGTGCTGTATGGTAACAAGCATGTTTTAGCTGGCTTTTACTGCATATGATTTGTTTTAGATTCATGTCTGTATTGTGTCAATAAAATAGCTGTTGTGTACAATTCTGTTGTCCTTAGCTCTTAATATCTGTATTGTAATTATTTGAATGCATGTTGTATTCCTTTATTTTTATTTTAAGATTGAGCAAAGGAGGCACAAAGGAGGTTTATAAAATTTGTCAAAGGCTAAGTCAGTAGTGAATGTAGGTCTTCTTTTTCTGTGTTTGGATATACAGATTCCATATATGAATAATGAGATTTTGTAAACAGCTTGTATTTGTGCCTGAAATTATTTATGGATTTTCTTAGATCTGTCATTAATCAGAATTTTTCAAAATCTAAAATTCGCTGACATCATCACTTCTAAAAGCAGGCAGGTATTTTGTTAGTGTTTAGGGCTTGGCTTTCCTGTGAAAGTCCTGGAGTAGGTTCTAAATGGAACTGTCCAGTGACTTTGTTTTGATTAAAATAGCTAATCTCTAGATGCTATATTTTGGGCTACTTCCTGAACATTTGATATTTTCTTGCCACTTTTTTTTTTAAGAATCTGGCAACACCTCATTCTATAAAATAGAGTGAGTGTTCCCTCTTGCCTTCTTTTAAAGCCTTTTTGTGATTAAATGTATATCATTTTAGTACAGTTGATTCTCAGAGCCAAGCAAAGTTAATTTTTTTCAATTCTGGGGCAATTAAAGTGTGTCTTATTTATGCCTAATGTCAATAGAGAACATTTTAACCTATATATAACGCCTTAAGTTTTCTCCTGCATCTTCAAACGCAATTTGAGGGAAAAAATTCAACAAAAGGACTTTACAAGGACTTCAGGATAATAATGGTTGCCACTTTCACCCTATTTTTAAAAAAAAAATGCAACCATTGAAATATACCAGATATAATAGTGTCAGAGGCCACTGTCAAACCAATGATCATACAACAGAAAAAGCTTAACTGAATTGTTCAACTCAAATGAAATACAGTCTTCCTTCTATCTATGATTGGTTCTAGGACGTGTCTCCCCATGTCAAAATTCATGGACATGCAAGTTCCTTATATAAAATTATGTGGTGTTTGCACATAGCCTATGCACTTTAAATCATTTTTAGATTTGTTATGACACCTAATAAAAGGCTGGGTTCAGAGTCTTATTCCTATAATCCTAGCACTTTGTGAGAGCGAGGTGGAAAGATTTCTGGGGGTTGGGAGTATGAGACTAGCCTGGATAATGTAGTGAGACCTGGACTCTATTTTAAAAAGTGAAAAAAATTAGCTGGGATTGGTCACACACAACTATAATTCCCAGCTACTTGGGGTGCTGAGCTGGAAGGATTGCTTAAGCCCAGGAGTTATAGGTTGCAGGCCTGCTGTGGCTCACGCCTGTAATCCTAGCACTCTGGGAGGCCACTCTGGGAGGCCGAGGCCGGGCAGATTGCTCAAGGTCAGGAGTTCCAAACCAGCCTGAGCAAGAGTGAGACCCTGTCTCTACTATAAATAGAAAGAAATTAATTGGCCAACTAAAACTATATAGAAAAAATTAGCTGGGCATGGTGGTACATGCCTGTAGTCCCAGCTACTCTGGAGGCTGAGGCAGTAGGATTGCTTGAGCCCAGGAGATTGAGGTTGCTGTGAGCTAGGCTAACGCCACAGCACTCACTCTAGCCTGGGCAACAAAGTGAAACTCTGTCTCAAAAAAAAAAAAAAGGAGTTTGAGGTTGCAGTGAGCTATATGATTGGGCCACTGCATTCTACTCTGGGCAACAGAACAAAAGCCTTTATCTGAAAAAACAAATGAAACACCTAATACAATGGAAATGCTGTAAAAACAGTATATTTTTTTATTTATGTTCTTTTTTATTTATTTTTTTAATTGCTTTTTTTCGCCCCAATAGTGGAACCCACAGATATGGACAACTGACTGTATGTTGGTGTTTTTTTGTTTTTTTGAGACAAGCTCTTGCTTTGTTGCCCAGGCTATAGTGCAGTGGCATAATCATAGTTCACTGCAACCTCAAACTCCTGGGCTCAAGGAATCCTCAGCCTCCAGAGCAGCTGGGACTACATATGTATGCCACCACACCAGGATACTTTATTTTTAGTAGAGACAGGGTCTACCTCTTGTTCAGGCTGATCTTAAACTGCTGACCTCAAGCAATCCTCTGGCTTGGCCTCGCGGAGTGCTAGGATTATAGGCACGAGCCACCACGCCCGGCCTGTATGTTGATCTTTGTGCCTTTATTTCTAACTCATTTTCTCCTGAGAGCAATATACCATTATAGGCCAGGCATGGTGGCTCACGCCTATAATCCCAGGACTCTGGGAGGCCGAGGCAGGCGGCTTGCTCGAGGTCAGGAGTTCGAAACCAACCTGAGCAAGAGCGAGACCCCTGCCTCTACTATAAATAGAAAGAAATTAATTGGCCAACTAATATATATAGAAAAAATTAGCCGGGCATGGTGGTGCATGCCTGTAGTCCCAGCTACTCGGGAGGCTGAGGCAGAAGGATTGCTTGAGCCCAGGAGTTGAGGTTGCTGTGAGCTAGGCTGACGCCACAGCACTCACTCTAGCCTGGGGAACAAAGCGAGATTCTGTCTTAAAAAAAATATATATATATATATACACACACACACACACACACACCATGCTGCTTCCTTTATGTATATAACTTAACACGGATTTGTCCAATTAGTACCTTTACTGTTGAATTTTCTTTTTTTTGTTTGAGACAGAGTCTCACTCTGTAGCCCAGGCTAGAGTGCTGTGGCGTCCCCCTAGCTCACAGCAACCTCAATCTCCTGGGCTCAAGCGCTCCTTCTGCCTCAGCCTCCCGAGTAGCTGGGACTACAGGCATGCACCGTCATGACGGGCTAATTTTTTCTATATAGTTTTAGTTGGCCAATTAATTTCTTTCTATTTTTAGTAGAGACGAGGTCTCGCTCTTGCTCAGGCTGGTTTGGAACTCCTGACCTTGAGCAATCTGCCCGCCTTGGCCTCCCAGAGTGCTAAGATTATAGGCATGAGCCACCTTACCGGCCTATTGTTGAATTTTCTAACAAGATTATTTTGCATGTGTACTAAATGAAAATTCTCTGTTAACGGTATTTGAAAATTTCATTGCATTCACACAGATAATACGTTTAAAATGTTAAAAACTTACATGACAGCATATACACTATTAGTTTATTGCTAAAATCTTATGTAAAATTGAAGATTTGAATTGTAGTTGAATTATTTCTGATTAATTTTAATACTGAACCTATTCAATTAGGGAGAGTTAGTAATTCCTTGGTGTCATCATCTGTCATTTTTCATTTTCTTTTTCTTTAATCCCCATACTCAATCACATATCAGACTTTAAATTTTTTCCACTTTGAAAATGTCTGGAATTTACTCCTCCATTTTAAATTTAGGCCTTGTGCACTTCATATTTTGATAACTCCATCAGTAACCGTTTTCTGTTTATGACAGTTTATATGCTAAATTCTCTCATCTAACTTTCAGGCTGTTTAGTACCTTTCCCACACCTTTGTGTCCAAATCAAAAATGCTTGCCATAGATTCTTCATTTCTGTGAGGAAGATTTTTGTCCCATCTCTCACTTGGTCATGATGCTTTATCTTTATTCTTTTGTTTTAGTTCTAATTGCTTGCTTATATTTGCTTTCCGTTCTTGCTTGCTGTATATACTACTGCTAAATTCTGTCTCAACTCCAGTGTATCTGTCAGATATATTCCTAAAGCATAGTTTCTTACATATCACAGAATTTTTCAAAGCTGGATGGGACCTGAACTAGATTCTATCCCAAATTGTTTCTCTAACAGATAAGGAAATTGAGGCCCAGAAAGGTGAAGAAATTTGTTTAGGTCTCACTTAAGGTCATAGAAGAATCAATATTAGGACTTCAGAATTGTGGTTTATTATATTACACCATTCTCTTATGCATCTGCAAAAATATCTTCAAGGAGTTTTAGAATATAGTTTAAATTCCCTGGAATTGTATTCACGGTCATATATTTTTCCAACCCCATTTTTCATTTCTCCTACACCCTGAAATACTCCATTCTTTTCTTAATATTTGTTCTATTTTTCCATATTCTACCTGAAGTTCTGCAGTGTCTTCAGTGATTGTCATACTAGAGAAACCAGAGCTTCTAGGTTTGAAAGTTTAACAGTTTTTTTGTTGTGTGTAGATACATTGAGAGAAATAGCCAGTGACTTGCTTACCGAATCTTTAAATAGCCCTTAGATCAATTATTGAATATTCGGGTACCTAAATAGTTACATGTGTATCTTTATAACTAAAACAGCATTAAAATGTGGGGATGGGACTGGGCACAGTGGCCCACACCTGTAGTCCCAGCTACTTGGGAGGCTGAGGCAGCAGGATTGCTTGAGCCCAGGATTGAATAGCCACTGCACTCCAGCCTGTACAACATAGCAGGACCCTGTCTCTTAAAAAAAAAAATTTGTGCCTTAATTTCTTATTCTTAAATAAAAGGTAATGAATATCTCCAGCATTTCGTACACTATGGGCTTAGAGTAGATTCTTGAAAGCCACAGCCATGGATTGACCAATGAGTTGTCTGTTCGTAGGGGCATCAAAGATTTTATACTTTTATGAAGTCTAATCTTTAAAGACCACTTCTTAGGAAGACTTTTGAATAGAAGATGACATTTTGAAGACTTTTGTTTACTTGATTTAAAACCTGGGTAGATAAGTATTTAACTTAAAAGTTATAAAGAATTAGATAACTGATTTATTAAAAAAAAAAAAGTTGAGAAAATTGGAGAGGAAGGAACTGTATTTTTCTTTATAGTGCCTTAATATTTCCAAGTATGTAGTAAAGTGTAGAAAGATAGTGACTTATCTCTTTAAGAGGATTCCCCACATCTTTATGTTGTTCTCTCCAAATAGCATGAGACTGCTTTTTGAGTATACTGTACATCAATATATGGAAATTTCAAAGGATAAAACGTTGTTGACCATTGCTTCAATAATTTTGCAAAAGGTTAAAAAAATGAAAGAAGTTTCTCGGATCAATCTGAGGTTTTGAATTTTATCCATTATTTCAGAAAGTTGACACATCTTAATAGAGATAGAGCACCTATTAATATAACAGTAAAGATTTTATTTATTTATTTATTTATTTATTTATTTTTGAGGCAGAGTCTCGCTCAGTCACCCATGTTCGAGTGCAATGGCGTCAGCCTAGCTCACAGCAACCTCAAACTCCTGGGCTCAAGCAATCCTCCTGCCTCAGCCTTGCAAGTAGCTGGGACTACAGGCATGTGCCACCATGCCCGGCTAATTTTTTCTATATATTTTTAGTTGTCTAGCTAATTTCTTTCTACTTTTAGTAGAGACAGGGTCTCCCTCTTGCTCAGACTGGTCTCGAACTCCTGAGCTCAAACGAGGATCCTCCCGCCTTGGCCTCCCAGAGTGCTAGGATTACAGGCATGAGCCAACACATCCGTTCAAGATTTTAAAATTTAACATTAAATTTGATAAGATTGACGACAGGTTCCTGTTTTGTCTTTTAATGGTGTGTTCACTGGTCAGTAAATAATTACTTTAGTAGTATGAACTTAAATAGAAACATAACTGATTTGGTCATGAAATTTATCTTTTA
The DNA here is from genome assembly GCA_008750895.1 of Mirza zaza. Lineage (NCBI taxonomy): Eukaryota > Metazoa > Chordata > Mammalia > Primates > Cheirogaleidae > Mirza > Mirza zaza. Next base: position 10,712 of record VSMD01120991.1, on the reverse strand, counting down.
CATTTGTCCTTAAAGATGGTTTAAGAAGGCCAGGTGCGGTGGCTCATGCCTGTAATCCTAACACTCTGGGAGGCTGAGGCGGGCGGATTGCTCGAGGTCAGGAGTTCAAAACCAACCTGAGCAAGAGTGAGACCCTGTCTCTACTATAAATAGAAAGAAATTAATTGTCCAGCTAATATATATAGAAAAAATTAGCCGGGCATGGTGGCGCATGCCTGTAGTCCCAGCTATTCGGGAGGCTGAGGCAGCAGGATTGCTTGAACCAAGGAGTTTGATGTTGCTGTGAGCTATGCTGACACCACGGCACTCACTCTAGCCTGGGCAACAAAGCGAGACTCTGTCTCAAAAAAAAAAAAAAGATGGTTTAAGAAAACTTAGCCTTGGCTGGGTGAGATGGCTTATGCCTGTAATCCTAGCATTTTGGGAGACTGAGGGGGAAGGATAGCTTGAGCCCAGGAGTTTGAAGACACCATTGTACTCTAGCCTGGGCAGCAGAGCGAAACCCTGTCTCCAAAAAAAAAAAAAGAGGAAAGAAAACTTAGCCCTTGAAATTACTTATTTAGCTGGTGACCTGTAGTAATGGTAATCATGTAGGGCTCATTTCATAAGTTTGTTTGTAATAGTAATAATACGTAGTGAAAAACATCTGTTTCAGATGGGTCATTAGACCCTTCATAATCATGTTGAATTGGGTACAGATAAATGAACAAACTTATATAATTCAAAAAGATATCCAAATGATAAGTGTTTTGCCACTTCTGTGGGGCTGCATGGGATTAAATCAGAGATAAATACCTTTGTACTTTGGGTGCTATAAAATTACCTTGCAGAACATTGATTCTAATAATTCACATTGAGAATGCAGAACGCACATAAATATCGAAAGGTAGCTTCTCAGACACAAAAGGGAGCATTAATAAATATATATATAGGTTTTTTTTTTTTTTTTTGGAGACAGTCTTACTCTATCCCGAACTTGAGTGCCATGGTATCAGCCTAGCTCACAGCAACCTCAAACTCCTGGTCTCAAGCGATCCTTCTGCCTCATCCTCCTGAGTAGCTATCTGGGACTACAGGCATGTGCCACCATGCCTGGCTAATTTTTTCTATATATGTTTAGTTGGCCAATTAATTTCTTTCTATTTTTAGTAGAGATGGGGTCTAACTCTTCCTCAGGCTGGTTTCGAACTCCTGACCTTGAGTGTATAAGCGTTTGCCACCGTGCCTGTCTGAGCATTAATAAATATTGATAAAATATATTTTATTGAAATTAAAATCTCAAATATAAGTGATTTTTAAAAGGGACTATTATAGATTTATAAAAACCCCACCCACATGCCTAGCAATTTCACAAAATTTGAATAAGTAGGTAGTGTGTAAAGCAACTACTATACCGAAAGGTAAATTACCTTTCTACCATTTTCTCTTAGTGCTCAAATCCTTCATTACCAATTAATGTGTTTTGTATTTTCTAACTCATCACATGGACTATCAAGAGTAGAAAAGAGACAAGTGGGTATTGATTGTCTTCCCACCTGCTTGGTGCTGGACTGCTGTGTGCCAGGGCACAGAACACTTATAAAAATTATGAGAAAATATAGACATTCTGAGAAATTGGCTCTGAGTTCTTCTGCTATGGCAACTATCAGTACTTCACAGGGGTCTGGAAATTGGTACCAGCTGAGGCCAGAGCTCCAGGTGGGTGAAGGAGATGGGCATGCTATTTGGAGCTCTGATGTTAATTTTTTGTCTGTCAAGTCCAGACCATGCCAATCTTAGAATTTAAAATACTAGTAAATTTTCTTAGAGTCTTTCCTTGTGTGCTATTTCCATGAGAATTTTTCTTCTTTTACCCTAGAAGAGTGGTTCTTAACCTGTTTTGGGTCCATAATCCTTTTGAAAAATCTGATGAAAGCTGTAGACTTTCTTGTCTGTAATTTTGCATACAATTTCAGGAGGTTAACAGGGCCCACATTTTAGAACTTGTGCCCTGGATTTTGGTTCACTTTTTTTTCTATTCTCATTGCAGTTAACCTTATATTGAATTTACACTGATATTAAGATATCCCCCACTTCTTTCTATTTAAGTTCATTTTGTTGGTCCTGGTTTCGCCTTTGTACCCATCTGTGACATCTGACATACCTTAAAAACAGTTAAAAGAGAATGTAAAAAATTGGTATGGTAATAACTAGCACTGTGTATTTAGGACATTTAGAAAGTTTTCTTCGGGCCAGGCACGGTGGCTCGCTCCTGTAATCCTAGCACTCTGTGAGGCCGAGGTGGGCAGATAGCTCAAGGTCAGGAGTTCAAAACTAGCCTGAGCAAGAGTCCGTCTCTACTAAAAATAGAAAGAAATTAATTGATCAACTAAAAATCTATAGAAAAAATTAGCTGGGCCTGGTGGCGCATGCTTGTAGTCCTGGCTACTCGGAAGGCTCAGGCAGGAGGATCACTTGAGCCCAGGAGTTTGAGGTTCTGTGAGCTAGGCTGACGCCACGGCACTGCAACTGCAGCCTGGGCAACAGAGTGAAACTCTGTCCCAAAAAAAAAAAAAAAAAAGAAAGTTTTTTTCCACCATAGATTCCCCCCTTTTCTCAATTTTTAAAAATCAGTGTTTTCATGGAGTAATTTGGAATTGATAAAAATTCTAAACATGGTTTCTGGGATTTTTTTCATTTGTTTTTGTCTTATTTTGTTATTGTTGTTTCTTTTTTTTTTTTTTTTTAATTTCAGCATATTATGGGGATACAGATTTTAAGGTTTCAATAAATGCCCCTTCCCCACCTCCCCCCTGTTTCGTTTTTTAAGTAAAACTAACCTGGACTTTGATAATTAATCTCAAATTCTGGGGTGTTTTAGAGTAGGTTACCTTCCTTTATTTGGTTCATTAATGGTCTTTATTCTGTTCCTATAAAGCACAATGTTTTTTCTTATGTAGGGTTATTAACTAATAGCTATGAAGCAGCATTTTTTCAAATTCTGAGATGTGAGCAAAATACTTTGGAGAACAGAGTGTTCCATGAGCAAATGTTGGTTTTATGGCCACACTTTTGAAATTCATAATGTCGTATTGTAGGTTCTGAGAAATCCTACAGTAAAATGTGCTTAATTCACTTTCCTAAACTTTTTAAACGTTAATCCCCCCTTTTTTTAAAGCTTTTGTGTCCCAGAATGCTAGCAGTCACTGTTCTACGAGATATAGTTTTGGAAAGTGTAATGCTAGACTGTAAATTTTACTTAATTACTTTTCTGCGTTTAATTGAATTGCATCAAAATATTAGGTAAGGCCTTTTTCGTGTTCCCTTCATTGTTTAGCCTTAAGTGTATATTAAACATTAAATGCTAAAATATGTCATTCTGAGTGCCTCCCTCAATTATTTGAACTTAGCAAATTATCATTATAAGTCACTGCTGGGCAAATTTTTTAATCAAGAAGTAAAAATTATAAACTTTTTGATGTACAAAATGATGTCATATATATATACACACACAATCACTGTGGAATGGCTACATCAAGCTATTTATGTTTATTACCTCACATGCTTATTGCGTGGTGAGAATACTTAAAATCTACTCTTAGCAATTTTCAAATATACAATATATTGTTATTAACTGTAGTTAACATGGTATACAATATGTCTCTTGAACTTACTCCTCTTAACTGAAATTTTGTGACCTTTGACCAGCATCTGCCCAGTCCTGCCCTCCTCCCCTGATAGCCACCATTTTACTGTTTCTTTGAGTTCAACTTTTTTACTCTCCACACATATAAGTGGGATCATGTAATGTTTGTTTTTCTGTGCTTGGCTTATTTCACTTAACATAACATAATGTCCTCTAGTTTTACTCATGTTGTCACAAATGACAATATTTTTTTTTTGAGACAGAGTCTCACTCTGTTGCCCAGGCTGGAGTGCTGTGGCATCAGCCTAGCTCACAGCAACATCAAACTTCTGGGCTCAAGCAATCCTACTGCCTCAGCCTCCCATGTAGCTGTGACTACAGGCATGCACCACCAGGCTCGGCTAATTTTTTCTATATATTTTTAGTTGTTCAGCTAATTTATTTCTGTTTATTTTTTAGTAGAGACAGGGGTCTCGCTCTTGCTCAGGCTGGTCTCGAACTTCTGAGCTCAAATGATCCGCCTGCCTTTGCCTTCCAGAGTGCTAGGATTACAGGTGTGAGCCACTGTACCTGGTCTTTTTTTTTTTTTTTTCCTTTTTTTGTTTTGGAGACAGGGTCTTGCTGTCTTCCTCTGGCTAGAGTGTAGTGACACGATCATAGCTCACTATAACCTCAAACTCCTGAGCTCACACATACTTCCTGATTTAGCCTCCTGAGTAGCTGGGATTAAAAGCACCACTCACTGTGTGTGACTAATATTTTCTTTGTCTGTTCATCTATTGATGGGTACTCAACGTTGATTCCATATATATATTTAATATTCATTGACATTTGATAGTTACATAGATTTATGAGATACAAGCCATATTTTGATTTAAACATATAATGTATAATGATCAAATCTGAGTAATTGGGATAGCTATCACATCAAGCATTTATCATTTCTTTTTGTTAGAAACATTCTAATTTCACTCTTCTAGTTATTCAAAATACACAATAAATTATAGTTAACTATAGTTAAAGTGTATTTTTGTAAGATTACACATCTCGAAGATTGTGAATAATGTTACAATGAACATGGAAGTACAGATGTTTCTTCAGTATACTGATTTTATATTCTTTTGTATCCTTGATAATCTTGTTTTTTTTCCTTCTCTTTTTAATATCATTTTAGCTGCACTGGGTGTTCAGCAGCCATCACTCCTTGGAGCATCTCCAACCATTTATACACAGCAAACTGCACTGGCGGCAGCAGGCCTTACCACACAAACCCCAGCAAACTATCAGTTAACTCAAACTGCGGCTTTGCAGCAACAAGCTGCAGCTGCAGCAGCTGCATTGCAACAGGTGAATCTTTACTAGGTTTTATTTTGTGATTGTAGAAGAGACTTTATAAAATCTGTCTGAGTAGCCACAGTTGTGATCATTTTATAAATAATGAAAAATTGTGGGAGTTTTTGTTTGTTTTATTTGTTTTTGTTTTTTATATTTTACTTTAAAATAAATCTTCTAATAATCTTTTTTCTTCTTTTTCCCTGGTATTGTCTGTCTTATAAAATTGTGGGTTTTGGCCGGGCGCGGTGGCTCAAGCCTGTAATCCTAGCTCTCTGGGAGGCCGAGGTGGGCGGATCATTTGAGCTCAGGAGTTCGAGACCAGCCTGAGCAAGAGCGAGACCCCATCTCTACTATAAATAGAAAGAAATTAATTGGCCAACTAAAATATATATAGAAAAAATTAGCCGGGCATGGTGGCACATGCCTGTAGTCCCAGCTACTTGGGAGGCTGAGGCAGCAGGATTGCTTGAGCCCAGGAGTTTGAGGTTGCTGTGAGCTAGGCTTACGCCACGGCACTCACTCTAGCCTGGGCAATAAAGTGAAACTCTGTCTCAAAAAAAAAAAAATTGTGGGTTTTTATTATGCTTACTGTTTTTTTTCAGGTGATGAAAATTATATATGCCCAGCACATATAGAGAAGTATAGTGGAATAATAAATATTCTTAAGTTCTTAAATTAGACAGTTCTTATATCTTACTTATTTGAACAAAATTCATTTCTTGATGGATCCCAGAGTATAAGTAATTACCATTTTGTTTATTTTAGGTGAAGTTTAGCTTCAAGAAAATTTCTGTTTAGTGTAATTTTATGTATTTCTATATATACACTACTTTTTGAGAATGAATAAAAATATTTGTTTTTCAAAAATCTTTTTTTAATCTTTCAGCAATATTCCCAACCTCAGCAGGCCTTGTATAGTGTGCAGCAACAGGTTAGTTTATATTTTCCATATTGAAAACTGATATAAAATAGCCATTTGTTCCAAAGGTCAATTGATGTATATTTTTATTTTTACCAGCTACCTTAATGTGTGAAATGAATTCTTTGGGAGGGTATGGGGGAAATGAGGTAGGAAAAAAGGAATGTCTCCAAGGACAATGGGGATATGGGAGTGGTCCTAAAAATCTAGGTTCTCAACTAGCACCCAGTCTTAGTCACATATTTCTAAGAAAGTATGCAGAGGATAATCTGGAAAGAACCACCCTATTACTGAGTCTGGCCCTTTAGTCCTGTCTGGAACCTGTAGGCCAACTCTGCTGAACTAGACCACATGTGAAAATGAAAAGCTCCTTTTTGTGCTTGTAGCCTAAATTCTATACAGGCCATTGTTTTTCACCCTTTATTTTTTTTAAAGCAGTAGAACCTCCGCTTGTTATTATATTACTAAAATTGTATGGATCTGATGGTTTTAGTTCCAGTCCTACAAAAAAAATGATAAAAATTAAAAATTGTTAAAAAGTAAAAATAATTAAAAAATAAATAAAAATAAAATTGTATGGAAATCTTATATATAACATGCTAAGATAGAGTTGTTGAAAATGGGAGAGCCTCCCCTTGTAGTTCACACTCGTGCTCCCAAGGCGTAGTTGAATAATCTGAAAACATCCTGATTTAGACATAAAGCAGTTTCTTTGGCCCTTTTTCCTTAGACTCATAGTCCAATCATTTTCCTCAAGGTCTTACATCTATGTTGGTTGGAAGAGGTTTAAAAAAAAGAACCCCAGGAGAAGATTGTAAAGGAAAAGAGAGTTCGCCTTGGTGGAATCTAGATAAGCTGTAGTCTAAGTGCCCATTCTAAGCTTATCCAGGGCTAAGAGGTGATTTTCAGTCCTTTCTGGTGCCATTAGGAAGTTTTAGGAACATACAGCATTCAGGAGAGGAAAAAGGAATGAAAAAGATAGGGACCAAAAATTCAAAGAAGTGTAGAGGAACATGAGGCTTCTCAATCCATAAAGCTCTTGTCTCTAGATCTGTGGCCTACTTTCGTTCTTGGCTTAAGCCCTTTGAGGCTTCAGAAGCATTGCATTTTCCCTCAGCATCATAGTATTCCAATAGTAATTGCTTTAAACTTCTAAAATACTGGCAAGAGATTTCAAAGTCAACTATCTTGTTTTCAAAATACTCTTAGACTTATTTTACTCTTATAAAATATGTTATTAAAAATTATAATGGTTTAGGTCAAACTATATGAAAATGGCATTACTCATTCTTGCCTTAACAATGGCATTATTCAGTTGTTCTGTACTTTTAGTAAATGGTATTCTGGTCTGATTTTACCTCTAATATATGGTGACTCCAGGTAAACTGAGTGTTTTGAATTATAACCTTATCACAGGATAGGTGCCTATAAAAATTTTTTGGGGGGGGCAGTGGCTCACAACTGTAATCCCAGCACTTAGTGTGGGAGGCTGAGGCAGGAGGATCACTCGAGGCCAGGAGTTTGAGACTGGCTTGGGCAACATAGTGAGACCTTGTCTCTCTACACAAAAACCCGAAAAACTTAATATAGGTTTTTTTGTCTTAGCCTAATTCAAGTTTATATTCTAGAGTTTTTAAATATCCCCCCTCACACCAATTCCTTTTACTTTCTTGTAATGGCACAATTTGCTATTGCCAGAAAAACATGGGCAAAGTGTGTGGTCCTTCACAGTCCCCATCCCTGTGGCAAGTCTGACCATCAAGAGTCCTCATTTTAGGGGATATATATGAATTAGATGACCAGTGATATTTTTTGATACAAATAACATAGTGATGATATTGAATCATTTCTGTAGCATATTGGGGAACTAGAAATCTTTTAGGTACTTGTGGGGTTTTATTGTGGGTGTTATTCCTATGAAATAACAACAAAAAATCAAGTTTTCAGTTTTTTATTAAATGTAACTAAGTGCCTATTAGTGAATGAGTTACTTACATATGTGGTCTGCAGTTGTTAGAAATAGTTGTAGAAAACCTTATACCTAATGACCTTTGTTACTTTTCACATTTTACTTAAAAATAAAGTAGCTATTTAATAGGAATTTTTCCTTTTATAAATTATCTATGAAACAACAATTCTGATTGATCTTTTTCCTTTTTTTTATGTATTTTTTTTCCTATTTTCAGTTACAGCAACCCCAGCAGACCCTCTTAACGCAGGTCAGTTTGGTGTTACTTTATTTCTTTTGGATATCCGACTGAGCCATAAAATTTTATTCCTATTCTAGTTTTTCTTTCGTGATTGAAAGATACTTATTAGATTCATATAATACTTAAGCAATATAATGCTAAATAAAGATGGAAGGTGTGCTCTTTTTTCTTTTATGCTTTTTTATTTTGAGTCCATCTGTGATATAGTTTGAATAAATATGAGGTTTTATTTTAAACTGAATATTTTTGCTTTTGCTTTTTTTGTAGCTAATATTTTAGGAGTTTTTTTAATGTTATTTCTTTTTTACCTCATCCTCAGCAGATGAAATTATTGTGTATGTTATCTTAATTTTTAAATAATATTAAAAAGTTTTGAACTTTTTTTTCCTCTTTTTTTTGGAGATAAGGTCTCATTCTATTGGCCAGGCTAGAGTGCAGTGGCATCACCATAGCTCACTGTAGTCTCAAACTCCTGGACCACACTGATCCTCTTCCTCAGACTCTGGAGTAGCTAGTACTACAGGCTCACGCCACCATGCCTGGCTGATATTTGTATCCCCCACCCGCCCCATAGAAATGGAGTCTCGCTATGTTGCTCAGGCTGATCTGGAACTCTTTTCCTCAAGTCTTCCTCCAGCTTCAGCCTCCACAAGTGCTAGGATTATAGGCATGAGCCACCATGCCTTGCCAGTTTTGAACTTTTGATATGTAATGCTACCTTAGGTTTTCTGGAGCACTTACAGTCTCTATCACATATTCTGTTTTTACAACTCTTGAAAAGCATAAACAGGATTCTCAGGATACAGACTGTACAGCACCAGGCTGTGGGCTGTATTTTGCCCATTGGCCATAGTTGACTGACTCCTGGTTGTACATAGAGCGAAATAGTGTGCAGTGTTAAAAAAGCTGCAGAACCTCTTTGTGTACAGATATGGAATGTTATTCCAGATAATATGAAGAAGAAAAGCTCCAGTAATGTATTATGTGCTTCCATTTATATAAGAGGAAGGAGAAGGGGATCTGTCTCTTTATCTGTATGTACATATTTGAATAAAACATTTCCAGGGGGCTCTATAATAATAACAACTGGTGGCAGTGGTTATTTCATGGTTAGGAACTGGGTAGCTGAGGAAAAGGGATAGGAAAGAAGTTATTCACTGTATGACCTTTTCCACTTTTTTGGTCTTGAATCTCTTATTTTTTTTAAACAAATAAAGTATACATCAGTTGAGAAATCAGCCTTACTCTGTTTTTATTAAAGAACTGAAATTGACTAACACCTATCTCATATTTTCACTTCTCATCAGAATTTTCAAATAAAGTAGAAAAGCTGTAGAAATTTTTTTTTAGGACTGCATTTCCCAAAGTGTGCCCATAAAGCATTACTATCTTAAGATGTTAAAGAAATTTCATGAGAAAATAATTTTGTGGTCAAAGTTTAAGAAATGTTGAGTTCCTTTGCTATATTTAGGAATTGCCTGATCCTTTATTATGCTAGCGTGGATTTTGAATTTCTAAGAGGGGATTAAAATAGGCACTGTGACAATGTTTTTTAAGCTCCTTGCACGATGGTACCTTTTTTTTCTTAGAGAAACCCAAGAAAACACTTATCTAAAGGAACTTTATGATGAAATAGATTGAAAATAATTTACAATTTTTCAGGCTTGATTCTCACTTTGAAGATTATATGTTTATTTTCTAGCTTTATATAAATTAATTTTTTTTCACATTCTGGGTTAGTTTTAAGTAGTCATTTTAAATTCTTAGGCAATTTCAAATCATTACCATAATTTGATGTTGATTTTTTTTTTTTAATAGCCAGCTGTTGCACTGCCGACAAGCCTTAGCCTGTCCACTCCTCAGCCTACAGCACAGATAACTGTATCATATCCAACACCAAGGTCCAGTCAGCAACAAACCCAGCCTCAGAAGCAGCGTGTTTTCACAGGGGTCGTTACAAAGCTACATGATACATTTGGATTTGTGGATGAAGATGTATTCTTTCAGCTTAGGTAAACTTTATTCTGTTTTGTCAGATGGCTTCTTGCATTTAGAACAAACCACCTGCTTAATCGTGACAAAGATTTTTTTTTTTTTTTTTTTGAGACTTTGTTTTTGAGACAGAGTCTCACTTTATTGCCCAGGCTAGAGTGAGTGCCGTGGCGTCAGCCTAGCTCGCAGCAACCTCAAACTCTTGGGCTCAAGCAATCCTGCTGCCTCAGCCTCCCAAGTAGCTGGGACTACAGGCACGCACCACCATGCCCGGCTAATTTTTTCTATATATATATTAGTTGGCCAATTAATATCTTTCTATTTATAGTAGAGATGGGGTCTCGCTCTTGCTCAGGGTGGTCTCGAACTCCTGAGCTCAAACGATCCGCCCATCTCGGCCTCCCAGAGAGCTAGGATTACAGGCTTGAGCCACCGCGCCCGGCCCAAAGATTTTAATTTAACTTTAATTTTCTTTATATTTTTTTGTAAGACCCATAAAGGCATAAATAATTTACTGTTTTTATCATTTAGTTTATATTATATTTGATGGAGAATATTGATGGAGAATATAATTAAATATATCTTATTATTGAACAAAGTAGTTTAAGGAAAATTCTTTTTTTTTTTTTTT